>CM064963.1:90830379-90922378 GCA_032847665.1 Solanum chilense
ACTGATAATCCAACTTTTAATGAGCAATCAGCAATACATTAAAATTGATAATTTATATCTTAACAATTCTATAAATGGTTGATTAACATATCTATTAACCTGAACCACTACTCTTATAGCTGATTTGCCATCTTACAAATTGACGTTAAAATAAAATTGTCTTTACTATGAATTTTAAATCCGTGTGAAAGTTCATGTAATAGTACACGATTAACATGTTGTTTAGTTAAAACACATATTATAAATGCTAAAATAATTAGCGATGATTTTCAAAGAAAATATGTTTTATTCCATGACTATCATTATTAGCATTAGAAAATGATAAATTGTCAAGCTTTAATTTATTTATTTTTTTATTTTTTTGGAATTTATCTTGATTGAACTTTTTTTTTTGTCCAATGATTAGTTTTACTATCAAGAGCTAAAAAATTCAAAAATGTGTGAAACTACTAATTTGACTACTGACCCCAAATAGTCTATATATTCAGATATCATACAAATTTTTCATTATAACCAGTTTTAGTTGTAACATGCAGTTGAGTTAATTCTACTAATGAAATAAAAGATTGAGATATTTAATAAGTTGCAGAAATTAAAGATAATGTAATATATAGTCTATTGGGGAAAAAATTCAGTTATATTGATTGAGTTACTTTATTATTAAGTTCAAAATCAATTAATTTTGAACAATAATTGCAATACATATTTTCAGTTAAAAGTATAGAATATTACTTCGTTAATTATAAGAACGACTTTTTATAAATTAAAGAAAAATTAATATTACAAACAACTTCGATCAATACATTATAAATTGTGCTCAATTTAACTTTAGAATGAATAACAATTGAGTAATACATAATATGTAACTTTTGTGTTTTGTATATAAAATATAAAACAAAACTTATTGCCAATTTAATAGATTTATCATATGCAAAACTAATTTGTACCAACAACTTACGTAAATGGGAATAAAAAGATTTTCCCTACGAATTTTCTGAAGTGAATAACTTTTTTTAAAAAAATAAATAAAAAATTAAACTTATCAAAAATTCAAGATTACTAAATATCATCCCTGTAATGCAACAGTTTGCCCATTGTTACCAAAAATAGAGTAGGTTAGGCTTAGAGTTAAATTCAGTTGGGCCATAATAGTTAGGCCCAACTTTGCTAAAGCCTTGTAGCTTGTAGTCATAAATGGATGATTTACATAGATAACCACTATTTTGAGAAAATTGATCATTTTGCAAAATTAGCCTTATTATCTGAAGTAAGAAAGTGAAATCATGGTCTGTATTTTAAATTAAAACCTAATATTTAAATCATGGGTTTAATTTTTAAAGAGTGGTCATGCTTCCAAAGATACAATGGCACAAAAGTGGCCACCTAGTGTAAATATGTGGTAATGGGGATCATATATTTAGCCCAACCCAACTTTACTTGGTTAACTTTTAGAATGGTGAATCAAGTCAAAGCCCAAGACTTGTTAACAAATGACTACTTATAAATCAAAAGCTTTGGGTTTGCAATTACTATATCTTACATAAATCTTATACTGTAAAAGCTAAATTATCTTTTATTTCTATTCTTTTTCTAATTACGCAAATTTCATGTTTTTTAGGCAATCAAGATATATAACTAAGGATCTGGATACATTATTTATGTGTCAACTTGTTGCACTAATTAGGGGTGCGAGGGATCTGAAAATCAAATTAAGATTTCATAGTATCATTTGTTCTGCTAATTAAGGTGAAAAAAATTAAAAATAAAATTAAGATCTCATAGTACTTATCTGTTGCGCTAATTAAAAGAAGAAAAAAAACTGAAAAATAAATTAATATCCCATAAATTACGTTATTCCATTTCAAATTACTGTTAAAAATTCAATCATAGTATAACAAACCAAAAATAATAATTTACTTCATCTTGGATCCGTATCCGATATGCATTGATAGGATTGTGTCTTTCGACAACAAAAGAACCTTGTGTAATTATGTGTGATGCAGGTTTATTGAGCTGTGAGCAAGAGATATGTTTGATAAGTGTAAAGGATAATTTATTGCACTAAACTCTGGCTATGCATTGATACAACATACAAAACGGCAAAAGAGATATATAACTTTGATGGATACATATTTGTGTGATAATTGCTATGTTTTAGATAGTTTTGATACAAATTTAAATTTAAATATCAAGACTAAAAATTAGTTCATAATATATTACAATTTATGCATCTTATTTTCTATGATAGAAACCATATTTTATAAAAAATCATATACGTAACTATTTCAAATAATACATAACACAATAGTGATCAATTAACATGTATATGATATATGTAATAAAGTTTGAAAATTGTCGAATTTGATATATATTATATATCATGCACGTAACAATTAACTTGATACACACTGCCTTAGCTATAGAACATAAAGAGTTTACAAATCAAGTGTATTTATTAGGTAACGTTTTGTTGAGTAATGTTTACAATACGTAGCCTTCTGTTTTTGAGTATATGTATTTGGTAATAAAAGATTGCCACTTATATGTATAATATACTTACTGTTGAATGTGATACATAGTTCTCTAGTTATACAACATTATGATTTATGTATCAAGATTGAAAATACATTATATAACTGGATATATGTAAATGATACATTATGTAGTGTTTATGAATCAAATACGTTTATATTGAACATGTTAAACACTAATCGAAGATACAACAATATTAGAGTTATGTATCAATACCTTAATTATGAACATGATACATTGCACAAAACAAAGGCTATTATAGAAGTGATGTATCAAATCAGTAATAACACTAATAAAAACTAATTTAAGAATCAAAATAGTATGTATCTTTTGATAGCGAAGAACATGTTATGGCGAATCCAACTTTTTTCCTTTTTTTTTTTTTTGATTTCATTAGATTTAGAACTCGAGCATGCATCATTTTTTCGACTCCACTCTCAAATTCTTCATGATTAGTGGATTGTTTCATTAGTTAGATGTATTTCCACGAAAGTTTTCATCGTTACAATCAAATACACAAAGTACCTTATTAAAAGAGGGAGCTGAACTATATGTATCAGAAAATCGTAAATGAAGAAGATAATTTTTTAAAAAAGAAAACAATAATCAAAGAACTATAAGAAATAAAATCGATGAAGAAATAGTTTTACCTTTTTGGGAATTAAAAATGATGAATTGGAGAGAAAATAGATTTGAAATTAAAAAATGGAGTGATAATATATATGCCGATATATGTGAGTGATTTTAGGTGAGTAAATAGAAATCGAATCGTTGAATTGGAAGGGTTGTGAATAATGTATCCCGAAAAAGAGAGAAAATGGAGGAAATGAGAATTTTTTTTATTATTTTGAAATGACATGAAATTTTAGAGAATATGAAAAGAAAAAGTGTATAGTTAGGTAATGTATCCTATTGTGGCGGAGCCACATATAGTTAAGGGGTGTCGACCGACACCTCTTCGTCGGAAAATTACATTATGTAACTAGAATAAAAATTATTTTTTATGTATATATATTACATATTAATACTCTTTGGCTTCTACACGATTTTATCTTAATATTTTGACACGCCTTAAATAAAATTCTAGCTCCGCCATTGTATCCAATGTTTTAATGCTTACTTAACATTACTTATTATTTACTAGACATCGATGCTCGTGCTAGACGGGCCCAATATCTATTATTTTTAAATTTTAATTTATGTAAAATAGATAGGATTTATAAAGTTAATTAAATTTTTAATATGTTTTTTTAGATATTTTAAATTGTTATTTTTTAATTTTTTTTGTGTAACTTTAATGTGAAAAAGCCCATTAAGATGTCCATAATCAAAGTATTTTTCACCATCGATTGTTTTTTTACTCGAAATAGTAACAAGATATGAACAATATTACCAACATTCTTAATAATAAACCTATCACTAATGAATATAAATTTAAAATTGAAAGTCATAGATAAAATATATTTCATAATTTAAAAAAAATTATACACTAATCAAAATTAAAATAAAACAAAAGAAATAATATTTTTTTTCAAAACACACTAAAGTTGACACATCAACGGAGACATGTCTGCTTTAACATGAACTTTCTCTTATATAATAAGAGAAAATTTATCTTCCAAGTCATGCTTAAGTTTGTCATTTCAAAGTAATTCCTTTGTTCACTTTTCACTTTTATTTATTTATTTTAAATGTTACATGTCTCTTAAGAAATAATAATAAGTATGTATGACATTTATATACATATTAATTAAATTTATAATCTTAGATTTTGAAGAATAATTTGAGGAATAACTAATTAATGTTCATGTTAAATATGAAAAAGATCTTTCTTCTAATGTATTAAAAGCAGTAAGTATAAATGAATATTTTAATAGAATGGTTAGTGGATAAGTAAAAGTGATGAGAAATTAGATTCAATATATAATCATCCCAAGAAGCCCTTTTGATATTTGAACAAAAATTGTCTTTTTAAGGTTAAGTAGTTTTTTCTTTGATTTTTCACGCGGTGTCCCTTTGATATTTTGAACATCTTTTAACCAAAGACTTTGTCATTTCAAGGATTATTGTTTTTCTTTTGATATCTTATGCGGTCTTAATATTCATATTAAATTTTGATTATATCAAATTTGAACTGTATAAAAAAAATGCTTTCTAATAATTAATTTTTTTTATATAATATAATTTAAATTCGAAATCCTTGGTTAAAAGAAAAATTACTTCATCTACAGCATGAGACACAGTTGCTGCAAGTGGATTTGTATTATTCAAAAACGTGTTCTCTACTCAAACAACATTCTATCCACACTTTGTACCCATCATTTTTTTTCAAAAATTAAATACTTCATTTAAAGCACACTTAATGGCAAAGATTCTGCTGGTAACTTTGAGTAATCAAAACGTTAATTATTGTAAAAAGTAAGGATATATTTATTTATTGTAAGATAAAGAAATAAATAGTGTGTAAAAGAGGATATAAACAAACATGAAATAAACGAGGGTGTTTATCTAGATATTTTTATGGTCCCTCTTATTTATTCACAAGCTTATTTTCCCCACTTTGCCTTTGAATTTTCCATTTTGATGTGCCTCCTATAATATCCATAGATAGTCAAAAACATAATTAATAAGATTAATTATTAAATAATTTTTTTTTTTAAATAGAGTGTTTATTTTAAGTACAAAAAATAAGAGTCAAATAAGACTTGAAGGTGCTTTTGGTAAAAAAAAAATTAATATTTTCTTGTGGGTGTAGACTGATGCCAACTTACGATTCGAAAATAATTGAGGCACTATTAGACATGGATGCGTGTAAGTTGAAGTATCAACACTTCATCAGAAAATATTGTTAAACAAGTATAAATTGATATCAGTAAATATAAATTAAACAATGGTAAAATAATATTGCCAAACAAATATATACTCAAAAATATCAACAAATATAAATCAAACAAATGAGTAACATAGTTCATTGTGTGGTTTGATGATTTTTATCACATATACATAAAAGTTGCTAGATGCAATTTTTTATTTTGAAAAAAAAAACACAAAAATGTAGTGACTAGAATTAAACTTGGGACACAATTGCTAGCGAAGGAGTGGTGTGAGACAAGAATTTAACCACCATGCTAGATTAGCTTTTGTATATAAGGATGCACAAATAAATATATTATCGTCATTTAGATATTATACATGTGTACCTCTATAGGAATTGAATGGAAAAATCATCTATCAATATAAAATAAAACTCATAAAACATGTTTTTTTATTTTTCAAAAGATATTTTTTAAAATACTCACCTAATTAAGTCGTGAACACCCTGTGATGAGTAATAACCATATAAATAACATGTAACGCCAAACGAGTTTGAAAAAATTGACCAGAGGTGGCCCTATTGAGTACACCTCAATTTTTTGCAAATTAATATAGTAATGTGCGAATGATTTTTAATGATAATTTTTTTAAAATATTTTTTTATGCATAAAAAGTATCTTTATAATAAGGATAAGTGAAGTAGATTTTTTATGATAATTTTTTAAAAATATTTTTTTATACATAAAAAGTATCTTTATAAGAAGGATAAGTTAAGTACGTATTTGGCCATACGATATCATATCGCGATAAAAGTATTGTGAGATGAAATCAGTGTTTAGACATGTGCTTTTACGTTGATTCTATACTCATGATTCCATAATCTCCAAAAACCATGATATGGAATCATATGGGAATATCATATCATATTTGAGATATTTTAATACAAAAATTTAATATACATGTTTATATTTTGTTAAAATAACCCCACATTTATATCTACTAACTATTTATTTTACATGTAAATAAAATTATATTCACATCATTATTTTTTAAAATTTATTACTCATACCAACATATAGTCACTTTAAGTCACACTTCACGATCATTGAGTAGTAAAACTTTGAAGAGCCCGTGAAAGGTGCTTCATTTTTAGATTGAAACATTATTTAAGTGGAGAACAAATAACTTTATAATAATTTATAATGCAATTTTATAATTTTTTATTTAATTTGATAAGATTGAATAAACAATTGAGGCAATTTTAATAATTTTAGAACTTATGAGATTTTTATGGTTATGAGAGAATATAAAATACTAAAATTTCATATCGAATATTCAAATAAAACTGTAATTGCATCTCATGATTCCATATCATGATACTGTATCGCATGACCAAACCGCCTAAATTTACCATTTTGTTAAATATTGTCATTTGTTTTATTTTTTCTTGGTTTCTAAATAGATCCCACTTTTTTAAGCAATCTCTTGTCTGGACTCACTCTAGAGTTATGTAGAAATATATAACTAACTGAATGCTTAAAAAAAATAAGAAAAAGCAATTCTAAAATCCCATATCACTTCTCCTAAGCTCTTGGAGATTCATAATTATCTTAGAAAACTGATTAAAGGTTAGTTGGCTTTCAATTTTTTCTTTCTAGTTTGTTATGGAATTGTGAAATTTTGGTCTTTTAGGTTATTGATTTTTAGATTTTATTGGATGTTTGAGTTGTAGAATTTTCAAGTAAGGCGCAATATTTGCTCAGTTTTTTCGTTTTCCAGATAAGGTTGATCTGTTGACAGATTCAGGATTTGAAGTTTGTAGTTCGGGATTTAGATCTTTTGAGTTACTGAATTCTAAATTAATAACTGTACATATTAAATGGATTTTTGTAATGAAAAATATAGAGTTTGAACCAGAGTTATTGGGTTCAATAAATGTGTTCACATCATGAAAAAAAATAAAGGTTGAAATTTTTTTTGTTGTAGAAGAATATGATGTTAGTTGATTTATCTTATTAGCCAAGTAATAATAATTAGATGTGAAGAAGTAAATCACTATATTGTTGTTGAGTTGATTGCATTACTTTCCTGTATTTTATTAGTATTTGATAACAACCTAAATGCTTTGTTTTCAATGTATTCTTGATTTCAGGTATTCATTTTAGATTTTAGAAAGCTGACTCTGGGATGGAATTTTGTTCTTTCTATTCGACACCCTATTACTGCGTTGTAAATGTTAAACCGAATGTGATTCAAAAATGCCTAATTTCAAATCAGACAATGTTTTCTAGACTAAAAGAAAGAAGATTGTGTTCTGGTTTAGATGTTTATAGCGTAGAGAAAAATAGGAAGCTTAGATCTTGCACTGTCACTTCTGTTAAGGGGGTTGACAGTGTTGTTGACTCAAGTCTCTTGAATGAAAGCTATAACACAGATGTCGTAGATGGGAAAGTCGGTACAGAAGGTGTGACTAGTAGAGGTAAATCAGTACCAAAGGTTATGATTCCTAGTTTACCAAGTGAAGCTAAAGGCGATGCTGTTGCTGTGATTGATAGCTGTTTGTGGGAATGGAAGCCAAAACTGAATGTTCATTATGAGAAATCTGGATGTCAAAATGTTAACTCCGCGCCAATACTTTTTCTTCCTGGTTTTGGTGTTGGTTCCTTTCACTATGAAAAACAGCTAAAGGATCTTGGTCGTGATAACAGAATATGGGCATTGGATTTTATTGGACAGGGAAAGTCATTACCTAGTGAGGATCCAACTTCGCGGTCAAAAAGATTAGATGAATCGGAAGGTGATGGAAACAATGTTCTCTGGGGTTTGGGGGATGAAGTAGAACCTTGGGCAAAAGAACTTGTCTATTCTATTGACTTATGGAGGGAGCAAGTACGCTATTTCATCGAAGAGGTACAGTTTCTATCTTCGTCCTTGTGTTTTTTCCCCCAAAATTGGTTGATCTGTAGATTAAGCATTGTCATTGATGTATTGCTAGCTTTTTAAATTCATGTTCGTTCAATACACTGGCTCGTAATGAATGCTAGAAGATGAAACTATAAATATTCATAAAGGCTTATGAGCACATTACAGTTGCAGTCCTGACAATTTGCTATAGTATGCCAGAATAATGTTCCTTTGGCACTACTTGTTTATTTTTGTTCGATTTAGGCTATGGAACGATGGGCTTCTCAATAAGTTTCCAAATTGTTGATTGGTTACAAGGTACAAATTATAAACTTGTATCCTTTGGTGATGCAGGTTATTAAAGAACCAGTCTACATTGTGGGAAATTCACTTGGTGGATATGTTGCCCTCTACTTTGCAGCATACTACCCTCAATTAGTGAAAGGTGTAACCTTGCTGAATGCTACGCCTTTTTGGGGATTTCTTCCTAATCCTGTTAGATCTCCGAGATTATCTAGATTATTTCCATGGGCTGGTACTTTTCCTCTGCCCTCCAATATCAGAAAGCTCACAGAACTTGTGTAAGTGCCCTGACTTTCTGTTTTGATTATGTAGTTTCCTGATCCTATAAACTTATATACCGAGTAATAGGATCTTCTTGCCAGCAATACAGTTTATATTGGTTAGCATCAAGACGATGACCAGATGATGTGTTGTTACATTTTGCAACTCATGCTGAAAAAATGAATCGTTCTTGGATAATTTGATGTTCTTTCATCATATTAATAGAGGGACATTATGGATCGTATCCTTGTTTTTGGGTTTTGTCTGGTTCTCAAACTTATCCGTCTGTACGCTTCATTATGCTTCTGTAGATGGCAGAAAATTAGTGCTCCTGAGAGTATCGCAGAGGTGCTTAAACAAGTTTACGCTGATCATACAACAAAAGTAGATAAAGTTTTCTCTAGTATTCTTGAGGTAACAGAACACCCTGCAGCAGCTGCATCCCTTGCTTCAATAATGTTCGCTCCTCAGGGACAACTAAATTTTAAAGAGGCACTGACTGGGTAGGTAAAGTGGCTTGCATATGTTTTCTTATACAGTAACAAAGCTGAAATCTTTCACCTTGCTATATCTAGGTGTCGAATGAACAATGTACCGGTCTGTCTCATTTACGGGAAAGAAGACCCCTGGGTGACGCCTATTTGGGGTTTACAAGTTAAACGTCAATTCCCTGAAGCGCCATATTATCAGATTAGTCCAGCTGGTCACTGCCCCCATGATGAAGTCCCAGAGGTAAGCGGTCTTTCTTAGCTATACATCTGCTTTTGACATTCGATCTTGTCTGTCAAAAAAGTTTAAAGATTACATGATATAAGATGATGATCATTCTATGCCACACACACTGACTCTAGATTTTGGTTTCGCCTCTGAATACAAACGTGCAGATTGTTAACTTTTTGCTGCGGGGATGGATCAGGAACGTTGAATCAGATAGTTCAGTTGCGTTGCCTCTGCTAGATTATCCAGAAAGCATTGAATACGACGTTGTCAAAGAATTGGAATTTGTTCGGCAAGGAGTGAAAAAATCAGCAAAAGTGCAGTTTTATGGATCAATGACTTCTCAATGGGAGAGGCTTCGCATGTTTCTAAATTCTAGATTCCTAGATGGAGTTTACTCTCCATAACTGTACTTTTTTTTTTTTTTTTCATTTCTTTGTATCCACATTGTGAGATCAATTTCTGTGTTACATAGCAACTTATGTAAATTGTAATTAGGTCACATATATTGAGTGTAAAAAAGAAAATTTAATTCCTTGATTAAATCTTGTTTATTATTGACTAAAATGTCAAATACCATGAACAATTCTTGTTTTTGTTAGGAATAATTAAAATGATCAGATAAGAATTACTATGACAACAGTCAAATTAGCTTAATCCTTTTCCTATCATATTCTCTTTTAATCTTATTGTTAAATCATTTATGTTTGTTATTTTAGAGTATAGATGTATGATATTTTCACCACATCTTTTGCTCTTGTATGTATTCAACATGCTTTTGATTAACGCTTTTCTCATGTTCGAGAATTTATCGAAAACATTGCATATTACTTTTTTATATATATATCTACCTTGGTTCAACTTAACTTGAATATTTGATATTAATATCAGTTTACACGTAACTCAACTAATCCGCCGACCCAACTCGCACGTGAAAAAGCCAAGTTAGTCCCTATCCCTCCAAAATATAAGCTCATACCAAGTGTTATATAAATGAAGGTCAAACCTTATTTGTACAAGTTATTGTTTCATGCCTCAGTCACTGGTTTGCTCGTCTTCTTTCAGCTATTCTACATGAATACGTCAACTCTGATCCAACACGATGGCCTAACAATTACCACTTGTTTCTACTTACCAAAATATGGAAAGTTGAGTTCATTACCACACAAGTTCGAGCTACTTAAAACGCACACGTCTTAAAGAGTCAATTAGTGCACCATTTTCAACTAACTGATGCATCACAAAAGCTAATCCAATTGGAGTAATTGATAAAGAAAACTTCACAAAGTCGTTATTGTCTAGGGAATGATTATATTTGATAGAAAGTAAATTTTATAGGGCAAAGGTCAAAAATCACATATTTACCATTTGTTCCTTACAAATGTCTATAATTACAGAAATCCCTCAAACTCGTTGGCGCGAGATACGTTAATCGTTTACATTTTATACATGATACACTTATTTGTTTGATGTACATTTTATATATGATACACTAAGCTAATGCGCAATATACAATAATCGAGATATATTAATCCAATGCACTGATACATTAACTTAATGCGTGAAAATGAGAAATTTAGATGATATGTAAAGCTAATTGAAAATTATAGTAGTAAAGAGAACTTAAAGGTGAAATTTCTATCATTATCCCAATTTTACTACATATTAGTGGTTATGATAAAAGAAATTAATAAATGAGTGAAACTTTAAATTTAATACAGAAAATACCAGAAGTATCAAACTTCTGTAATTCAAATGCTTTTTACATGAATGAGAAATTTAAGCAAGACTCATATGCAACAATTTTAATAACATTCCAAAATAGATTATACATAAATTAGGGGTGCTGAAAGCAGTTGATTTGAATATCATATTATTAGCAGTTTGAAAAAAAATCTCCATGTCAATTTGTTTAAAGAAACATAAAACTGACATTAAAATTCATTTTTGTAATTTGTGGAAAGATGATATTATGATTCAGAATAGAGTATCACATAAATTAGAACTTTGCTACAGAAAAACGACACCAACTAGCTAGTTTTCCAATAATCGACGTCGACCAGCGAAACTATTGCCTAATACCATTACATGGCATTTACCTAAGCAAATCAAAATACACAATAGAGACTTAACACTGTCAAGAGCAACAAAATTCTTGAGCCAAACCTCTGCCATCTAACAAGAAAATACTCCAAAAGTAAAAATTATAAGAAAAAGAAGAATCCACAAACCATGCAAAAGAAAACATTATCAGCAGAAAGGAATGTGAGAAAGATGGAGAATAAAGATTAATCCTCGTCCATCCCTGCAGGTTGTTCTCTCCTGCCTGGACCTCCCGCTGGTTTTGACATTATAATCTGCACCAAGAAATAGACGTTTAAAAAGAAAAACTAAAGAGGTAAGAAGCCTACTCAAAATTAAAAACAGAACTGAATAAAAACTAGATTGGCAAAAGTAGTCGAATATGAGCATAGATCAGCTTCAAATAGGCCCTCCTTATCCCTCTTTTATCATCGACTATTGAACTTTAATCTAACTATCATTTTAAAAAAAAAAAAATGAATTGCACAAGTTATTAATTTAACTATGATTTAGTCTTCCTTCCATGCATCTCTATCAAGAGATGACATCTTCACAAGGTGGTAGAAAACTATGCACTTCTCAGGATTGAAACATGAATTGAATAGCAAATCTAGAGAAAATTATTACCTGGTCTACCCGAAGCACAGTGCAGACAGCATCAGCAGCATATTTTAGAGCAAAAAATCTGCTCAAAAGGGCCAAGATGTGTTAGGGAACAATGATTTGCATAAATAGCTAACAAAACCACAAAAGAGATACTCGGGATACAAAATACATGATCATTATTCATTAAATAATACAATACTCCATTTGCTTCAATTTATTTGCCTGATTTTGACTTTGGCACAGTTTCACGGAGTTCAAGAAAGTAAAAAAAGACTATTGAATCTTGTGGTCTTAAATTGAAGATGTGGATTTATACCAATATGCCATTTAATCTTGTGGCTCTTAATCATGCCATGTTTTGCACTTCTCCATATGGCCTGGTTGCCTCCACTAAGGAATTGCCTATTGAAACTAAACCAATGATCCGGGTACTCCTAAGTCTATACAAGACACAAAATGAAGAGACCCTGAAGCCTGCTGAAAGCCATAGGCACCCATAAACACTAGCCTGTCAATTCAAATTTATGTCTTGTTTCTTCATTATTTAAAAGAAAGTTTTTGTTTTACCCTCTAGGATCAAAATCAGTTAATACTGGATAAAAGATCTCACAGAATTTAACAAGAAGAATAATAAAGAATATAATTAAATAACTTTCTTTGACAACTGGTAAGTAGGATTCCTTCGACATTGAGAAAATGCCAGCCACCATCAGAAAAGGTTACATCCATGTTCCAACAAAATTTTACAATCTACCCATCATGTCTATGATTTGATCTACATCTTCTATACATAATTGTTTACACTAAAAAACGTGACAGCAGAATATATGAAGCATGTCTATTAAGAGAAAAAACATGGCTTATCCTTGGGTCTATCTAAATGCTTCATACGTCCTTTTAATCCTTTTTATTCATTAGAAGTTCACAACTGGTATGATTTAGGTATCCAGTAATTGCTCTATCTCGGGTGTGAATTAATATTTGTTGCTAAACTTGTTTTGTACATTGTTGTTTTATTGTCTCTTACTTATTTCCTGCATCAGTTACACTTCTTTGAGCCGATAGTTTATCGGAAACAGCTTATCTACCCCCGCAAAGGTAAGGTTTGTGTACATCCTTCCATCCCCAGTAGGTATCCAGTAATTGCTCTATCTCGGGTGTGAATTTATATTTGTTGCTAAACTTGTTTTGTACATTGTTGTTTATTGTCTCTTTCTTATTTCCTGCATCAGTTGCACTTCTTTGAGCCGAGAGTTTATCGGAAACAACTTATCTACCCCCGCAAAGGTAAGGTTTGTGTACATCCTTCCATCCCCAGACCTCACTTGTGGAACTACACTAGGTATGTTGTTCTTGTTGCTACTATAGAATCCATCTGCTGACGAACCAAATTCCAATCTGATCAACATTACTTTATGTCAAATCATCCTTGGTTTTTTCAGAAATGTGTGATTGCACACAGGAATCCCTAGGGATTGCTCACAATTGACAAAAGAGTCTCTCTAGAAACTAGCTGTATACTTAAATTGCCTATTAACAACAATATGAACGAGTGTACGCACATTAACATTCACAATATGCCATTCTAGATGAGAACAGCTTCAGTTAGCTTGTAAATTCACTCCCTCTCATTGCATCAGGAAAAATGAATCAATTGAATGCTACTCCAGTCTACTGGATCAACTATAGACATGCTAGTGAAAATTTGTTCAAGAAAAACAATAGAACTAAACAAGCAAAAGTGAGAAACATCTAGATTTTTTTTTTTGTGTTCACATAGATCACTTTCAACACTTCTTACAGAAAGAAGAAAACAGACACCATGAAAAGAACACTTACTTGGTAACATAGAGGTCCCATATACTCAAGCCAGAGATATCTTCACAGGCACCTTTCTCCAAGTTAAGGCCCACTTTGACATTTCCAGATGCATGTTCAGCATACAAGGATGATATGATCTCCATCGCATTGAGGCCAGCATTCTCAGCTAGCGTTTTAGGAACCATCTCAAAACTTTCAGCAAACTTAGCTATTGCATATTGATCCAATCTGAAAATAACGACTTGAGTTATACAACAGAAAAGTTGACCTGCAGTAAGAAGCAAGAGATCATCTGCGAAGAAAAATCAACAAAAACAATACCCCATCTCTTTGAAAGAGAATTCTTTCAGCTTTCTGGCCAGCTCAATTTCAGTAGCTGCAGCTCCAGGTACGATCCGACTATCCCTGCACATTGCCTGGAACGAACATAGAGAAAGCAAAGTCAATTTTTTTTTGAGAATGATAACTTTATACCAAAGTCAAATTTCAAGATCAGAAGCAGACACAATCAAAGCTATTCATCATCTCTCAATGTCTCAATTCTTAGTAATCAAAATTTCATAATGTAATTCTGAACTCTAATTCTACGTCCAAACAACACCTAACAATGAAGGGACAAGTAAGCACAACAGACTATTACACATGCGTGAATCTGCAAAGAAAAGAGCTAAGGTATAAATACTATGTTTTTTACTTTTTTACCTTGTAGATATTTACACCATCATCAACGGCTCTTTCAAGGTCGTCCAAGATACTATCAGTGCTTCCCCGCAGAACAACAGTGGAGACAGAATTTCCACCATCTTCATTTCTCACAACTGTAACCTGTCACATATTTAAATAATCAAATATACTGAAAATACCAGCTACACACTAAACGAGCCCAGATATAAATAAAAATCTAAGAATATTACCCTGACACCGCCAATTTCCTCCACTGAAACAGAATCCACATGGCCAAGGTCATCTGGATTTGGCTGGCTAAGCTTTAACTGTTTTTATAATCAAAGAAGAATGCTATAAGAAATTTAAGTATTATCTTTTAACATATATTATCAAACAGAACTAGTATGCTTACAAGTGCAACAGCCCCAGTGGTACGGCAAAAACGGCGGAGTTCAAACTTGGAGCTGATTTTCAATACCATAAGTCTGCAAACACAAAAAATGAAGTCCATATGAAGCAGTTCTAAATTACACCAGCGTAGATGTAAACACATTAACAAGTCTAAGAAACAGAAATTAAAATATATTTTCATAAGAGGTCACATAAAAGATTGAACGCTCTAATTTGTGTAAAGCAAAGAGTACCTGTGATGCAAAAAGAGATCTTTTCTTCAACAGACAATGGATTTAATTTATGGGGGTTAGGGGGTAGGTACGGAAAAAACAAACATCTATCACTATGTAAGAAGGAAATAGTATTAAACATTTCCTTCCATTTGACCAAACAAGCAAATTTCCTCCATCCGTAAAGGAAATAGTGTTAGTTCGTCTTTTCATGGCACTACACCTCTTATCAGTGTATCTCCTCAACTGCTTTACCGTAAAACTTAAACATTAACTTATATCACCAGAGCATTGTCGGCAATACAACACAACACAAGGACTATAGTCAGTTCAAAAGTTCTCCTTTTCTATTTTGATGAATTTCAACTAAATATAGCACAAGTTCAACTAAAATCTGCCAAAAAAGAATATTTGTGAAGCATAGGAAGATTAGCAACAAAATGAGCAGTACAGACAATAAAAGCACAAACCAAAACCTTCTGAGTTGCTCCTTAAATCTTAATGTCACTGTATGATGCTCTATATGGAACAGATACTTTGTAGGTTCCATAGTTGGATTAAGAGGAAAACAAACCAGGTTAGTGGGATCTGCAATGCCAACTATGGACAATTCCAAGCAAGACAATAAGAATTTGACAATATCACACTCCTTACTAGAGAGCAAAAGAATATACTGTGGCAAATCTAAGATAATACTGTATTTCAGCTATCATAGTTGCACAGATTTGTTCAGAACAATTATCTCTTTTGACTTTAACTGTAAAAACAGTTTGAAGGTGTACTAAAAATAAAGTTTCAAATTATTAAAAGCTCAATCCTCTGATATTAATAAATAAGATCTCTGTATGTATGTGTGCAGAGAAAGGACACAAAATGACCCACCACCCCACCCCACCAAAAAAATTAGCTTCTTTACTCTGCTAATTCAGAAAACATGCAACAACTGCCCAGAAATATTTAGGAGGTATACAGAAAAGTCGCAAATTATTAAAATATCAAATATAAGACAAAATATTCATCTTACTTGTAACGCTCACAGAAATGAAGAGCCATCTCTCCCACTGCTGCTCCACTGACAATGACCTTAGCACCTGAATCAGCAACTGATTTAATAAGTTCCTCCACCTTAGCCTCCTCAGTCTTTGCATAGTTTTCAAGCTGCAAATGCAAGAGAGAAAGAATTACTGACAGGCTGAAAAAGTTGAAAGATAAATAGGTAGAAAAAAATAGAAGACGTGAAATTAACTTCTTTGGACTTCAAATGAATTCTAAATTTGAATATCAACCATGTAAGTAAACATGAGGTGTGAATAAAGTCATAGTACCTAATAATTTGCAAATTATTTAGAAAAATAGTTCACCGTGATGCTAATCCTAGACTAAAAGCTTAACACTACAATTAATAATAGAAAATTTATTATGAAAGGCCATACAAATATCAGATTGAAATCAAAATTAGCATTTCCTGTCTTAAGCAGATGAATGCATCATCTATCAGTTTTCCTGTTAATTACTGTTTGTCAATTAGCATATCTAACTCGATCCAGAAACAACAAAATACTTGTGCATATACTTCCTATAACAATGAGAAATTCACATCTTCAGTACAAGCACTACAGTTCCAATGGGTTACCTGCTCAGCACTATGAATAAGAACTGTTCCTTTTGTTTCGGTTGCAGATGTATCAACACCTTGAACAAAAACAGCGACCTGCATTGGAGTAGATGGATCCTTTAAGCATAAAACCAAGAGAAGGCTGAACGAAGAGGATGATAGTTCAACTGTGAGTATGCTAATGTAGACAGCCGCTATTATTAAGACATAGAGACCAAACTTGAGAGAAGACCTATCGGTTCCAACTTGACAAAAATAGCCAAAGCTCATCACACGAGAACAAGATAAGAATTTTCCATGCATACGATCAGCAAGCAAATACCAAACATAGAGGACTGAAAAGCACATATTCACTGTGTTTTTATCTGCCCATATGAGTGATTGCATGAGCTTTATGAAGAAAAGTTGCTCCAAATAGTAACCTCATACCCAGTAGAGCTTTGTCCCATCTGTGTCCCGCTAAAATGTGTTAAATTAGGAGGGGGATGAAGAACAACAAAGAAGCCCTCTATAAGTTAAGTAATTTCAGCTCCATCAATGCAACACATATCCTTATCCTAGAATTTTCAACTACTATAGTCCCTCAGAAAAGCACATATTCACTGTGTTTTTATCTGCCCATATGGGTGATTGCATGAGCTTTATGAAGAATAGTTGCTCCAAATAGTAACCTCATACACAGTAGAGCTTTGTCCCATCTGTGTCTCGCTAAAATGTGTTAAATTAGGAGGGGGATGAAGAACAACAAAGAATCCCTCTATAAGTTAAGTAATTTCAGCTCCAATGCAACACATATCCCTTATCCTAGAATTTTCAACTACTATAGTCCCTCAGAAATGTGAAAAAATAGTATCATAAGTTTCACGTATTTCTTCAGTTTGATATAAAGACTAATGGATGCTTGAAAAGATGTACAAAACAAATCAGGAGCAAAGAAAATTGGCTTGCAGAAACAGGGATCAGTGGGAGAAGCAGGAACAGGGGTCTAAATTTTGGTTCTTCATGATGTGAAGGAAGGAAAACAGCAGGTACAGGAGGCTAGGAAAGCACTTATCCGAAAAAAATGTGAAAAAAACTAGACAGTGTTTTGACTAGGGAAATAAGAGTGTGTGTGTGTGTCGGGAGGGAGGGGAGGGGGGAGCTCATCTTAGGTAGTGATGAGAAACGATGAGAAACACTGTATTATCTGAAGGAATAACAGGTATCCGGGTATCAATGTAAACTAGCAAACTGTCAATTATTGAAACTCAAATGTTCTAGCAAACCATTCAAATTTCAATAAAATCTGAAGTCAAAACTTGTGCAGAAAGACCATAGAAACAACTGATCTTCTTACTGTGGGACTTAGATTGTTGATTCTCTATCAGCCTGCACAATTATTGTTCCACTCTATGCCGCAATAGCAAAAGTAAATGTTCTATATTATTAACCATTTATTAGGTTATGACTATTATCTAAAGGTTCAGCAACTACCCATTGTCCCTGTAATCCTTCTTAGGCATGAACTAGCCCAGTTCAATAAGAATTAAATTAAAACCAAAAGTGCATACGTATTTTAGTAGAAGCCCACCAAACATAATGGAACATCCTAGAAAATGAGAAGTGCATCTTCATATAACTGAATGGTTTATGAATAACAATTCTTGCATCATGCTGAAGATACAATTTTAAATTGAAGTATGCAGAAGAAACTATTTTCAGATAGTACTATGAGGAAAAGATAGCTATAACAGGCCTTGTAAGAGAACACTAAAATAGATCTCACAAACAGGTGAAAATTGCACAAAAGGCAAAGTGAAGGTGAATCTCAAGTTCTGAACTATAACCAAACAGGGTAACAATGACTAAACCTGAATAAGGAAGGGAGATGTAAATACCGAAATAGACCTCTTATGCTGTAACAATAACAGAAAAGTAATTTCTCGAATGTGTTTGTAATGGTTCACCTTTGCCTTCTCTATCCTCTTTATGCTCCCAACAGCATCACTTTTCAACACCATACCTCTAACTATGGTGGAATTATGCAAACCCCCACCCAATAGCTTTGCGACTCGTACATTATCCACATTGAAGTTCGCTGGGTTTTTAGGGCACACTTGAATGCAAGCCTACACAGAACAAAAAAAAGTCCAATTAGAAAATGTGGAAGCAAAAACCACCGAGAATACTACAAAAGAGCAGGTCATGCACCTCAGCAACAAGGGGACACAGGACATCCTCTAGTCCAAATTGTTTACTAGCAACTGCAGATTTCATCCGTGAAATAACTTCATTCTTGTCTTTGACATTCATATTCTCGGAACCTGCCTCAACTAGCTCATCCAATAATTCAATTGTCTGCAGGGATGTAATCAATTAGCAAGTCAACCTGAGATCACTTGTCAACATAGTGGTAAGCATGATTAGTGTAGAAGATATAACATACCTTATTAATTGCCTTATTGTACCCGATGATAATTTCACTAGGGTGCAACCCCATCCTGATGAGCTCCTCAGCATTTTGGAGGAGCTCCCCCGCAAATGAAACAGTCAAATTAGCTCCATCACCAATCTCCTCTTGCTGTGCCTTTCCGGCCAAAACCAATATCTTTGCAGCAGGGTGCTGGACCTCAAGCTCATTCACAATAGTGGCAGCATCATTCGTGACAAAAAGCTTGTCCAGATGATTGATAACCATCTTATTCATGCCTGAACAAATTAATAGAATTGAAGTCACTAAGGAAAGGCAATAAGATTAAGAAAAACAACTCATAAAAAGAATACCAAGGAGGAGCATGCATGGAGCACACTCCTTCAGAGATGAGAACTACTTAATTAGTCTCCAATTTGATTTCCATATTGCTACATTTGGTAAACCCCCTCAATGAATGTCTACTATATTATCCCTTATATTTTTTTCCCAACTCTAACCCTCTGAAACTATTAATATCATTAAAGCGAAAATCAAAAACATCACAGAAGAAATAAACTGCTATATTTGTTCTTCTTTCTTGTGGTTGTGAGGGATCTTAATGGAAATGCTGTTCAGATTATTTATCAAGTACAGACATAAACTTTCCATTAGCATTATATACCCAAACTGACACTTTCTTGTCATCGAATCTACTGATCCGAAAAACACACATATACATACACATTGACTGTCAAAAAAACAACTATACCTACAAAATCATCGATGTTTTTCAGCAGTGTATACAAAAACGAAAACCCAGATCAAAAAGAAGATCTTGGAGAAAAGAAGTACCATTTGGGCCGAGAGAAGTTCGAGTAATAGTGGAGAGCTGTTTACAAGCATCGATGTTTTTTAGCACAGCTTCATCGAGACCTGAAAGATGCTTGTGCCCTTCTTTCAGCATTGATTGAATTCCATAGGGCTGCATTTTTGTTGATCTCGTAAGGCTAACAACAACTACAGTATCTACTCAAAGATTCCTTAAACCCTAGCAAATGCTGTGAAAGGGTTTCTGTGGAAGACAAAGAGACAGTAGCTAGAGTGAAAAAAGAAGAAGAGGGAAACCCAAATAAAAGCCCTAGTATACATTCTTCTAGCTTTACCCCTGAAATATATATTTTAATGGTCGACAAATATTTTGGAGTGTTTTTAATAATTAATTAATTAATGACAAAACTTGAACTACACATATGTAATAATATAACTAGGGGGTTTCTTGTTCGATTATTGATTAAAATTAAAATTAAATTAATTTAATTTAATTGATTTTTAAAATTTTTAAAATCAAATCAAAATAATAATTGTTAGTTTGGTTATTATGATTTATTTTATTTGAAAGTAATAATTTTTTTGAGGACATACTTGTCTCGATAGACACAAACACGTTGTAGATGAACAATTCACAAAAAAGTTATTGTCGGTTCAATTAAGCAATACTAAAGTTATCGTTATAAAAACAAAGTGATTCAATTAAGAAAAAGTGTGCCTATTTTATCTGAAGTAGGATCGTTAAAGTTTGACTAAAATAAATTTTGATGGATCTGAACATAGGATTGATATAGTTGGGCTAAGTTTGGGCTTGAGAAAATGGTAAAGTTAAAGACATAAGTTAACTTAAATTAATAAAATATATATATACATATATTATTTATGAATAATATATAAATAATTATAAAATTTATATATCTAATATATTGGCTCAATTTGGTTATTGTTGTGGTTGTATATTTGTAAAATCATAACAAAATCAAATAGTATCAATTTTCAAAATTTAAAACTAAACCAAATATCTACTTTTTAATCGATCTAATTAATATTGTGATTCAATTTTTATTTTTTTTATCATAACCATGAACAATATTAAATTAATAACATATACTAAGAAGAATTAAACAATGGAAATTTTTTACAACAAATATGTGATATATGCTAATTAAAAAATAATTATAAGCTATAATTAGGATTTTGTAGCTATTTTCTCTCTCCTCTCTTCTTGCTCTACACTCTCTTTTGCAACTTGCCTCTCGCCTCTTCGGCTCTTCCTGCCCCCTCTTTTTCTCTTGCTTCTCTTTCCTGCCTCTCTTTTATATAAATAAAATAACAATCAATTATGCAAATACAAATATTAACAGTCAATTATAAATACAAATAATAAATGTTAATTATACAGATCATTTTCAATGATACAAAATACAAATACATATTTTTTCATTACTACATTGATACAAATGATAATCATCAATTATACATATATAAATATTTAACTTAATATGACTTTATTCATTGATGAAAATTGTATTCGTTAATATAATTGTATTCATTAATACACATAATACTAATTACTTTCTCAACTTCTAAAAGATTGACCTACTTTCGTTTTAAGTCTGCTTCAAAAGAATAACCCGTTTCCTTTTTAGCAACACTTTTGATTTCAGTTTTTCACGTGACATATATAAATCACAAGATTAAAAAATATTTTTATACACTTGACATAAGTTTAATTTAGGACTACAAGATTGAAAAGTCTTCTTCATTTTCTTAAACTATTTGTCAAATCAAAAGTAAGTCAATTAGTCAAAGGGAATACATATATACAATTATTCAACAGATATACATATACAATTATTGATACATATACATACTAGTTACATATATAGAGTGACAAACAAATATACAATACAATTCGCTTATTTATACTCTCTCACTCGTCTCTTTTCTCCCTCTCGTTACCTTGCTCGTACATCTTCCTTTGTAACATGTAGCTATAAATCGTAAATAATCAAATTAACGATACATCTAAACTATTTATATCAAACAATCCTAATATATATTATATAGACTGAACCATCAATGACCCCCTAAAGTTGGAGTTAATACCTCAGATGGTCACTCAACTATGCACTTTTCTCTCAGAAAAGTCACTCAACTTTCAATTTTCACTCGAAAGTCACTCAACTATTGCTTTTTTTCTCAGAAAGTCACTCAACTTTGAATTTTAATTCAAAAGTCACTCAACTATTTACTCTTTCCTCAAAAAGTCACTCAATCTATTAAATTGTTTTTTTAATTAAAATTTATTGATATTAATTATTTATCTAACAAACCAAAATTTTTTAAAAATTAAAATACCATCTAAACCATTTAGTGATCCACCCACCTAACCCGATCCATTAAAAAATATGATATGACCCATTTTATTTTGTCTTTAATCCTAATTCAAGGTTTGAAGAGATGAATTAATTTAGGATTAAAGACAAAATAAAATGGGTCATATCATATATTTTAATGGGTCAGCCGGTCAGGTTAGGTGGATGGATCACTAAATGGTTTAATTTATTTGTAAAAATTTTTGGTTTGTTATATAAATAATTATATCAACAATTTTTAATTAAAAAATAATTTAATAGATTGAGTGACTTTTTGAGGAAAGAGTGGATAGTTGAGTGACTTTTGAATTAAAATTCAAAGTTGAGTGACTTTCTGATAAGGCTGGCAAACGGACCGGTTTTTGGCCGGTCCGGTCCGATTCCCGTACCGGTACGTCCGGTACCGGTTGAACCGGTCTGTTGGTATACAGGACCCGTTTCCGGACCGGATCCTGGGTTTTTTTATCTGGTTGAACCGGTTCGGTAAGAACGGGTTCCAAACCGGTCCGATCCGGTAAGAACCGGTTTAGTCGGTTTTTCAATTTTTTTTATTAAGGTTACCGTTTTATGTCATTTTATAAATTTAATTTTTAGTTATTTTGATAAAAGTTTAAAATAAAATTTTAAATTCAATATAAACTTTAAAGTTTAAATTCAATTTCAAAATTTAAATTCAATATAAAGTTTAAAAAACTTTAAATTCGATTTCAAACTTAAGTTCAATATAAAACTTTAAATTCAATTTGAAACTTTAAATTCAATATAAACTTTAAAGTATAAATTTAGTTTCAAACTTATATAAACTTTAAAGTTTTCAATTGAAGTTTTAATATAAATATATAATATTATATAATAATTAAAATAATTAAAATTAAAAAAAATAAAAAAAATCTCGGATGAATCGGTAAGACCTGATTCCAAACCGGTCCAAACCAGTTCCAAAGCGGTTACTAACGGACCGGGCGGAACAGGTTGGTTTTTCCGGTAAATCCGATCCGGTAAAATCCGGTACCGGTAAGAAAATCCAGTAAGAAAAATTCGGTACCGGTCCGGTTATCGGTAAAACCGGTCTTGTTGACCCGGGTCCTGTCCGTTTGCCTGCCTTACTTTCTCAGAAAGAAGTACATAGTTGAGTGACTTTTGAGTGAAAATTGAAAGTTGAGTGACTTTCTGAGAGAATAGTGCATAGTTGAGTGACCATCTGAGGTATTAACTCCCTAAAGTTGGCACTAACTTTCACTTAGACACTTCAACTGAGCTTTGCTCATTTTAGACACCTTATGACTTGTCTCACTGTGTAATTTTGACACTTTTTTTAACAATCAACAAAAGTTTAAAATGTGTGTAATTCACTCGCGGATGACATGGCATGATGACAAATTATGAGAAAACATATGTCAATTTGGTTAAAAAGATAAAAATAATTAGAAGAAGAAGAAGGAAAAACTATTTAAATGTAAATTTTAAATATTTCAATAAGAAAATACTTTATTTTCTAGAAAGTCATTTTAATGACCCATATCTAAAAAATTTCGCCGCAAATTAGAGTTCCGCTAGAAAATTGAAGAGATTAGATCCAAAAAAAATAATTCGCAATGACGTCTTTATTTTATACAAGTAATTCTAATTTTAAATCAAATATGTTTAGGTGAAAGAGAGGGAGAGAGAGAAAAATAGTAACAAAAATGGTGGATCTCCATCTTTTTCGGTAAGGTAGTGATGTTATTTATTAGATCTAATTTTTTTTTAGAAAAAGAAGAGTTTTTGTAAGTTATTTCAATCAGTTTATGATTCTTTTTCAATAAGTACATGATTCTTTTTGTTTTTTTTCAAAATCAATATATAATGGTGGTGAAAGGTGAAAGGTGAAGGAGAAAGAGGGAAGAAGATGAAATGAAAAAAATATTTGTTTTTAAAAAAAAAATGCTTTCATGCGCTTAAAATCAGTGCAACATACGCACTTTGTCAATTCATTAAAAAGTGTCAAAATGACACAACGGGCATGACATGAGGTGTCTAATTGAAAGTTGATGTCAATTTTAAGGGGTCACCTATGAATTCAATATACTCTATTTATCTCAATTTATGTGGCACATATATAAAAAAAGAGTTGATCAATTTTTAAAATATTTTATGTTATTGATTGTTGTGATTTACGATTTCTTTAACATAATTATAAAATAATATATGTTACTCACTTTGTTGTAATTTACGTGGCACATCGAAAACTCTGAGAGATAATCAAAATTTAAGAAACTTTAAAAAAAATGGAAAAGGGTCTAAAATATCCTTGAAAAATAAAAAATGGTACAAAACTACCATTTATCCACTTATTGTCTCCAAAATACACTTCTCATCTACATTTGGGTTCAAAATTAACCACTTATTTAACAGTTTTAAATTTAAACTATTTAAATATATACATGCTACTCAAGTATTTGTTATAATTTTAACTTATTAATACAATTTATAAATCAATCTACTACCCACCCATTACTAATTAAACCACATCCAATTAATAAACTCGCTCCACTACTAATGCAACAATAGAAAAACTACTCTCAATGAATGTTTCTAAAAAATTGAGGTGAAAATGTCTATAGGAGTATACATTCAAGTCCTCAATCAAAACATATTATAATTCAAGTGTCCAATTAAAAATTATCGATAAACTTAAAAGTCTGACTATTTTGATTTTAATTATTCATTCATCTCAATTATGTACTATTACTTAATAGATAATTTTTTTACAAAAGATTATATTAAAGTTTTAGTATTTAAAACAAATAATAAATATTTATAAAATTATATTTAAAAAATGCATGAATTAATTCGAGATGTACTACTTCTTCACCTTTAATCATAAAATTCGAATTCAAGCTTAAAAGAGAATCATATTAAAAGTGTTCTCCTAAATAAACGGCACAACCTAAATTTAATTGGGGTTTCAATTCGGACTTGAATAATTTTGAATGTCATTTTCAAGAATCTGTAATTTCGTTGTGTTTTAGTACCGTTTAGGGCGATTTTGATATTATAATTGGTTTATTAATTGGATGGGTTTAATTAGTAATGAGTGGATAGTGAGTTGGTTTATAAATGATATTAACAAATTAATTATATCTAATAGTTGAGCGTCAAGTATTTAAAAAAAATATTTCAATAGTTTAAAGTTGAAATCGTTAAATAAGTGGTCAATTTTGAACTCATATGTGGATGACAATGGTATTTTAAAGCCAATAGGTGAGTGAAAAGGACATTTGGAGCCAATAGTTGGATGGAGGGTAGTTTTGTACCATTTTCAATACTTCGAGGGTATTTTAGACGCTTTTCCATAAAAAAAAAAATTAAGTTGTAAAATTTTGAGAATTATCCAATTTTTATTACATTAAAAAAAAAATTCTAAATTGTTAATTATTGTGATTTATATTGTTCTTAACATAGTTATCAAATAATATAGGTTACTTTCCATATTCCAAATTTTGTGGCACAAGTGAAATTTTGAGAGTTGATCAAATATTTAGTATGTTTTTTCATATTTTATTTCAGAGAAAAGACATAAAGTTACAATTGAAGTTGTTTCTGATTTTCATAAAGATACCTTAACTTTGCGACTGTCTTATTACCCAGCTAAACAGTTTTGAACAAATATTATTATGCTATTTTTGGATCAGTCCCAAATTTTAAGAAGCAAGTCAGTTCACACCTCAATCATTACATGACATGTGTTAATTTAATGAAAAATATAATTTTTTTCGTTCTAAATTTTTCTTTATCTTTCTCTTTCTTTATTTCTTTCTCTCTTACTTTTGAATTTTAATTTTAATATATCTTAAATTTTATTTCAGCTTTCACCTCCCATTTTCAAGTGATTCATCCCTTTATTTTCTTCTTTTTTTCTTCATCTCCCACCCCATGTCAAATTGAAACTCACTTTTATTTTTTTCTTTTCATTTTCTTCTTCTTCTCCGGTCAATTTTTTATTATAAAATTCATTATATTTATTTAGACTTTATTGAATTATTGATAACAAAATTAATTTTTTTTTTTTAGAAATTTAAAATTTTGAAGGTATCATGAACTACTCATTTTCATATGAATTTAAAATTAGAAATGATAATTTTAAAAGAATCAAATAAAATTGAAATAACTTAATTGAAATTGAAAAAAAAAACTATATGATACTTCCTAATCATCTTGAAATTTAATGATTTTATCGAATTGTTCAAAATGTAAGAAAATATTTAGATAAAATTTTAAAATTAAAGAGAGTAAAACTAATAGTAATTAAAAAAAAAGGTAAAATTATGATAAAAATGGTGACATTTAAAGTAATAAGCTTCAATGAATGGGATTGACTATGAATTTTTGAAAAGAAATAAGAAAGAAAGAGAAAAAATAAAAAGGAAAAATAGTTAAAATAATAAGAAAAATAAAAAAATATATTTTATAGTAAAATACTTGTAAAAATAAAATTATATTAGTTATCTTAGGTTGCTCACTTTCTTGAGATAGTGCACACCACTCTCTATGTCAGATAAACGAAAAATGATATAATTATATCCATTCAAATTGTTTAGTGGGGTAATAAAATAGTAAAAAAAGTTAAGGTGTCTTTTTAAAATTGCGGGACAACTTGTTTTTTCTCTTTATTTTATTAAATGTTGTGATTCATATTATTATTTTTTTAAAGGATTTTTCCCAAATAACTACTTAATAAACTTAATATAGCTATAACTATATTTTGCATATTATGATCAGTTGTAAACTTGTAGCTACAATTTCAGTAACCTCATTTGTACAATTCGCGGGTGCATTTGTATAATACACAAATATATTTTTTAAATTAGAAAAGGAACGAATTTACCTCCGAACTTTAATAAATGTTACGTCTTCGTTATACTTTGCGTACACATATGTCTGTGCGTCCATTTATAGGTATAAATATACCCTCTCACTAACGGCCCCCAATTTTTTTTACACGTGTCTTAATCATATTAAACTATCTGTTTGATCTATTTTTTTAACCGATAACCTAACAATCCGCCCCATAAACCATAACCCACCCAATACATACTAAAAGGAATCCTAATTAAAATACCCAAATTAGAATTGATATACTAAAAACATCACTTGAAAGTTGTTAGAATGTAGAATTACCGTAGATCAACTCCCCTCAAACTACTAAAATAGAAATGTTAATCTGGGTGTTTTAATTAGGATTCCTTTTAGTGTGTATTAGGTGGGTTATGAGTTATGGGGCGAATTGTTGCGTTACGGATTAAAAATTTGGATCAAATGGATAGTTTTAATAGGATTAAGACACGTGTAAAAAAATAGGGATCCATTAATGGGAGGGGTATATTTGTACCTATAATTGGACGGCAGGAACATATGTGTAAGCAAAGTATAACAAAGGGCATAGACGTATCATTTATTAAAGTTCAGAGATAAATATATCCCTTTTCCCTTGTTTGATTAAACTATTTTGTATAAACTCGATATAATGAATTTATACAAAAACAAACATCTGAACTTTAACAACTATACAATTTACATCATAAGAATTACATTATACAAATTCAAAAACCCAATTAACGTAATTATCATCAAATATTAATCGCAAATGATAATTAACTGAACTTATAACTATGACGACTTAATTAGTATATATTTGCTAATCATGGATTTTCCCCCTATTTTGAAGTTAACATTAATTACATACTAAAAAATAAAATAAATAAATTAAAATAAAGAAACCATTAAATACAAATAGAGGAAAATGACAAAATCCGTCAATCGACCAATTGATTCTAAGCCCCTCTATTCGCTTATATGTTATACGTTTTAAAGATATTTTCACTTCAACCAACGAAAATATCATTAGATTGCAAAATTTCATAAATTGAGAAAAATATTAAAAAGGCATTTGAATTGATGTAAAAGTTGGTCATATATTTTTGAAATTATTTTTTATTTTTAATAGTGTTTGATAAATATATAAAAAATTTAAAACAAGTTAAAAATCAAAAGTATCTATTTTTTATTTTTTGACGTAAAAATATTTTAAATTTGACTATTTCTTTATTGAGTTAAAAACAAATTTTTAAGTAAATTTAAACATGCTATGATTCTTAATGAAAAAATCTGATTCTGTAGATCTAACTCGGATACCTTTGTAAGAATTTACGGAAGTTTTAATAGTAAATTAGCTATATAATTTTCGCATACTGATTAGGACAAGAATCTACCACATAAATTGCATTTCTTTACTAAAATCTTGATCAAAGATATTTGTTGATACCCTCACAATTTTCAATACTAGCGATGGCTGAAGCATTACTTTCTGCTTTAATGGAAGTTCTCTTCCAAAAGATAGCTTCCCAAAATTTCCAAAAAATTGGAATACTAGGTAGTACAAAGAAAGAGATGCTGAATCTGCAGAGCACATTATCAACAATTCAAGCTGTTTTACAAGATGCTGAGGAAAGGCAAATGAAAGAAAAAGCTTTGAAGAATTGGCTGATGAAGCTGAAAGACATAGTCTATGAAGCGGATGATTTGTTGGATGAATATATGACTGAATTGCTTCGTCATAAGGTAATTCTTGATGACAGGGGAACTCGTTATTGTGTTTTCCATGCTGTTAATTCTATTTATTTGAATGGTTCATTGATTTTTTTGGGTTATAGTATGAAGTTGAAACTGAAAGAAGTTGTCGAAAAGTTAGAACTGGTAGCGAATGAGAGAGCCAAATTTCATTTTAGGGATGTTGTTTATGAAAAAGGGTTTTCTTGTGAAAGACCACAGTCGGATTCTTATGTAATTGAATCGAAGATTTTAGGGAGAAATGAGGATAAAAAGAATATAATCAAGTTACTTATAGGATCAGATGTGTCAGTTGTGAGTATTACTGGAATTGGAGGAATTGGGAAGACAACAGTTGCGAAATTGGTTTATAATGATGCTGTTGTGGAGAGTAGTTTTGATACGAGAATATGGGTTTGTGTCTCACAAGGATTTAATGTGAAAAGACTTCTAAAAGCAATCATAGAATCTGGCACTGGTACTAGTTGTAACCTTGTAGAGATGGATGTGATCCAGCGGCGTGTCCAGGAGTTGATATTGGGCAAGAAATTTTTGCTTGTCCTAGATGATGTATGGGATGATGATCACGAGAAATATGAGAGATTGAAGAACTTAGTTCACAGTGGTTTGGATGGGAGTAAACTCCTAGTGACTACTCGCAATGAGAAGGTTGCATTATTGATGGGCACAACAAATCCATACCGTTTGGAAGGCCTTTCAGATGGTGATTGCTGGTCCTTGTTTCAGGAGCTTGCATGTAAGAATAGGCAAAAAGAACTACTAGCTCTTGAGGAGGTTGGGAAAGAAATTGCAAAGAAATGTAGGGGAGTTCCTTTAGCAGCAAAGGCCCTTGGAAGTTTGATGTGCTTAAAGAATCAGAAATCTGAGTGGTCCTTCATCCGAGATTGTGCAATGTGGGATCTTATGGAACATGAAGATGGAGCTGGTATTCTTTCGGCCCTAAGAGTAAGTTATGAATACCTGCCAACACATTTGAAACAATGTTTTGCATATTGTTCTATATTTCCCAAGGGATATCGGATAAATAAGAACACCTTGATACACCTATGGATGGCAGAAGGATTTGTTCCGTCCTCTGAAAGTATACCACCGGAAGAAGTTGGGAATGGTTATTTCAATGAGTTGTTGTGGCGCTCCTTCTTCCAAAATGTGAGAAGAGATTTTGATGGGAATATAGTCGAGTGTGACATGCATGATCTTGTTCATGATCTTGCCAAATCTGTAGGCGGTGTTGATTGTTTTACAGCAGAACTTGGCAAGGAGGTTATCATTCCTGTGGCGACACGCCACTTATCAATGTTTGGCAATGAGGTGGTACCTAAAAATCCCGCCATGTTGAAGAGTGCTCAAAAGCTGCGATCATTTCTTCTATTGGATGGGCAAAGAAATATCACAAAACTTTCCAATAGTTTCTTTTTGAACTTTAGATCTATTCGGGCTTTAGATTGCAGCAGTACTCGCATAAAGAAGTTGTCTAATTCAATTGGTACTTTATTACATCTGCGGTACCTCAATCTTTCACATACTCTGCTGAGAACATTGCCTAAGTCTATCTGTTGCCTCCTTAATCTTGAAGCTTTAATGCTTAAGCATTGCAACCATCTGATAGAACTTCCGGCAGAAATTAGAAAGTTGGTGAACCTTAGACATCTGGATATATATGGATGCACATCCTTAACCATGTTACCTGGTGGCATTGGACAGATGAGATCCCTTCAAACTTTGCCAGTTTACATTGTTAGCGATGCTGCTGCTAGTGACATCTCAGAATTGCAGAGACTTGATCTTCATGGTGAATTAATGATCAAGAACCTTGAGAACTTGTCCAATGAAATATGCGCCAAAAATGCAAACTTGAAAGGTAAGAGGCACATCCGAATTCTAAAATTAAAATGGGCACAAGTTGAAGAAATGGAGACGAGAGAAAATGTTGAGCGAGTCGTTGAAGGCCTTCAACCAAATTCTGATTTGAGGAAGTTACACTTGGAGGGTTATATTGGTGCAAATTTCCCCAGTTGGTTGATGACTACATACTTGGTAAACATTGTGGAACTCTCACTTCTCAAATGTCACAGGTGCGTGGAACTGCCTCAACTAGAGAAACTACCTTTTCTTGAAGTTCTCACTGTTGATGGAATGGATTCTGCAATGTATTTCTGTGGTAGTTCTGGTGTAAAGGATTCAGCTACACATTTTGCATCACTGAAGCAACTGACCCTCAGGAATATGCCCTCTCTACTGGGATGGTCAGTTAATGAAGATCATGGTGTTCTTCTTCGTCTGAAGAAACTTACGTGTGAGGCATGTCCCCATTTGAATAATCTGCCATATCTACCCTCTCTCAACTCATTAGAATTGTCTGATTGTAGCAATGAATTACTAGCAGAGACAGCAGCCAACATTACCTCCCTTACTCATCTCATGATCAGTGGATTTTTGGAACTTATACTCTTACCTGAAGGGTTGCTGAAAAACAATAAAAGTCTGCTGTCTGTAGAAATTAGAGAGTGTCCAGAGATTCAAAGTCTTTCGAGTGAGCTGAAAGTTCTTCCTTGTATCGAGTCATTAAGCGCCAGTAACTGTAAGAATCTCAGTTCTGTGCTCGATTCCTGTGGACTTGGGACTTTGAAGTCCTTGTCCATTCATGGTTGCCATAACATTAGCCTGGAAAAAGGATTACAAAGCTTACAGTTTCTTCAATATGCATCACTCTCTGACTGTGGAAACTTGACAACCTTGCCGATGCCCATGAGACACCTTACGTCTCTTCAAACTCTGCATATATGGAGCTGTTCTGAGATGTATATGCTTCCAGAATGGCTAGGAGACCTCAGTTCCCTTAGAGAATTGGAGCTGTGGTACTGCGGAAAATTAAGTTCTCTACCAGAATCAGTGAAAAAGCTAACTAAGCTTCAGTTTCTGTCTATATGGGGCTGTCCAAGTTTGGGATCAAGATGTAGAAAGGATGTCGGAGAAGATTGGCACAAGATTAAACACGTTCCATTCATCAAGATTAATGGTCCATATATCCAAGCTATGACAGGTAATTAATGCATTTTAGATCATGTAATTTTTCTGGTTACACTGAAACAATCAGAATATTATATATTACTTCTCATTTTGACTGCTACAAGTTTCAAAATAAGTAAATATTACTTCTCATTTTGTTCAACATGAGTTCGTGTTCACAGAGACAAGAGAAATATATTGAATACAAATGATTTTACTATTGATGTATTAAAGGAGAGCCTGGGAGCAATAGGAAAGTTATCTCTGTGAGACCCATATGGGTCACGGGGTTGAGCCGTGGGATTAACTACTGATGCATGCATCAGGGTAGGCTGCCTACGTTGCATTCCCTTGGGGTGCGTCCTTCCCTGGACCTAACCTGAACGTGGATGCTCTTTACTGAAATGATTTTTATAATATTGATTTGAGGATAATGTTACATCATATTTAAAATTAATAATAAGTACACTTCATAATTGTTGTATGTTAGTTTTACTTCTCTTGATGGTAGTTTTGCATTTCAGGAGGTTGTTATTTTTTCGACAACCCTTAAATAGTTGGTCAAACCAAAACAAAGGGGAGTATAGCTGAAACGCTGTTCTTGCTTTTCATTTCTAAAAGAATTTGTCCTTTACTGTTTGAACTTCATATTGAACCAACATTCCACAACCCTCTTTATTGATCAGGGTTTAGGACCAACTACATTCTGTGAGGCAAGAGCATAGTTAGAGTAATTGCTGTTAAACTTACATTAGTTATTTTGTTTCCAGGGGATTCTTTATGTTTCGTTAAAGATTTGTATGTTAGTATAGAATAAGTGTGGGAGTTAAAGAACCTCTAGTTTGAGGGAGCCCTCGGTGTTTTCTTTTCTGGATAACGTTCAGAGAATCCTTAAATTCCCTAAAAAGAGATTATTGAGTATTGAAATGAAGTACGCCCAAATAGAGTGGAATGGATATAAAGGATTCATATAGCTGACACCGACTAGTTTGGGTTGAGCTAGTAGATTGATTGACAGTCTGAACATGTACATAGCAGTATCAGTTTGGTTTCTTATTCAAAAGTTTTATTGAGTTGGTCAATTTGGTTTCTAAAGTTAAAACGTTCATGTAAATTCATATCAAACAGATCAAGGTTCCTGGTTAAATACCATAATGCTATCTATTTGTGTGGTTAATGCATCAACTGTGAATGTTGTGCGGAAGTATCCCATGCCATCAGGATTTTGGTGTTATTAGTAAATCATTCCACATAATGTATTAGCCACTCTATCCTTTTTTATCATATCAATTGCAGTAACTTCTATTACTAATCCTCGTGAGTATTCCATCTATGGTAATCCAAATGTATCATAAGTCCAAATCAAATTGCTGTTTAATGATTTTGGAGCTAAAATTGCTGTTTTAGTGAGTAAAGGTAAATAGTCATTACATGCTTAGCAATTGCGCCTCATCCATCTATTTCCCTTGAGATTCCTTCCATTTGCTATATGATCAGCAATGCTTTTTGTCATAGAAGTCATATGAAATGCTAGAGAATTGTTACTTAGTCCCAGTGATTTTAGGCTCTCATCATAACTATTTCTTTTACTTGCCTAAGGTTAAGTATAATTTTTGGTTGTAGCAGTACTGGGGTGGCAGAAATATCTTTGTCTAGCAACATAGTGAAGGTTTTCTTTAGAAATCAACAGATGAATCAAAGGTTTTAGAATTGGGATCCTTGTAGAATGTCTTGAGGGGTCTTTGATAATAGAACCAAATAATACACGCGACAGCTTGACATGAACTCGAAGAAGTAAATTTTAAGCCTAAATATGAAAATTTCACTCATAGGATAGATCATTCACACAGAGTCTAAATCATACCCTAAATATGAAAGTTTCACTTGTAGAACAATGCTTGTTGAATCAATGTTGGCCTGCATACTAAACATATCATGCAAACCATTTCACTACCAACTAGCATTACAAAAATCAAGTTGGAAGAACAAGATCTTCTTGCATCACTCGCTTGGAGATTTCATAATGATAATAACTCACTCTGGGAACAATTAATGAACGCAAGAAATATAGATACGAATAGCTCCCATACACCCGCCTATACTTGGAATAATGTTTGTGCAGGTTGAAATCTTTGTCTCGAAGGTCTTCTCTGTCTAGTAGGCGATGGAGAAAACAAATGAAATCTCGGAACAACTCTTGGATCCAACATTCCTTGGCACTATGTAACATGATTCATAGGCCTCTCAACTTCAATGAGGAACACTTAAACCTTCTCAGACTACTTACATGATAGACAAACTTTTCTTCCTATCTTTCCGTTGAACTTCCTGAACACATTTTCAATAGATTGGACTATACTTGCATTAGAAGTTCCAACCGCTAGGAAGATTTCGAGATCTTCTTATGGATACAAAATGGGTTGTTCAGTACTCCATCAGCCTACCATCTTTTACCACCATAAATTGGAAGAGATCATACACTTAACTGTAAATGGCTCTGAAACTAAACACTTTGAAGAAAATGACGTATACTTCCTTTGGCTAGTTTTGCATGACGTAATCCCATAACTTGAAATTGATAGAGTTATTCCCTTTCTGTTTTTGGTAACAACAAGAAGATTCCTAGTGTAATCCCACAAGTGATGTCTGGGATGTGTGAGACCTTACCCCTACCTTTGTGGTGTAGAGAGGCTACTTTTGGCACCTATGGTAAATAGCAATAAAAATTTATTTAACAATGCTCGGTATCGACAATGTTGTTACAAGGGTAACTTGATATACAACCCTAAACAACTACCAATAGTATCCTCCATCAAACTGTTGAGTCAAATGGAACCCTCCTCTCACGAACTTATACAAAATGAATGTTGCTAAAGCTAACCGTGGAATGAAGGATAATGGGATGTAACAAGAAATAGCAATGGGGCAATAAGTTGCTGATTAGCCACAAAAACTAACACATTTTGCAGAGATTATATTGCGGTTATGGTAGCATTATCATTTAATTTATTGTTCGGATCAGCTTGCACTCACCTCAGCCATTGTCTTTTAATTTATATGTGTTGGAAGTCGAAAGAAAGGTAGTCAACATGCTAACTAATGGCAATGAACGTTGTGCTAAATCTCGGTGATGATATTGCAGGTTATCCTTGACTAAGGTGGAGTCGCCAACCAAGTAGCTGATGGACTAGCTACAAATGGAAACAAAGCTGAATACCTAAGTATCTTCTTTTTAAATATCATCTGTTTTTGCCTCCTTGTGTCTCTGTACGTTATAAAGGTTAGTGCTCGTTTTGTAGCTGTTTGGTGGTGAGTTATGTTGATATTAAATCCTCCCTACATAATATCATGGTAACTAGTTAGGATGTAAGTTATTCATGTATAAATTTGATATGATATTTAGTTTGTTATTTAGAAACACGTATATAAGTTAACGAGTGAATCTTTATTTTATTTTATGGTGAATGGAAATGCATATGATAGGAAGGAATATAATTTTGTTGCAAGAAGACAGAGAGGTAAAAGTCCAATTCTTTTGGAGTTTTCAAGTTCAACTTGTTCCTACTCTTCTTTGAATCTGAAGCTCCAATTTGTCTCTTACTGCAAAAGGAATTTAGCTGCTGCTGCCTGTGATTATTTGTCTCTTCTTTTTTTTTTTTTTTATTTGTTACAGTTTGCTTTCTCGTGACTTATTCGAATGATTAGTCACAATTCCTTTCAAGAGTCAACCCATACACTTTAAGATTCTTTTTCAAATATTTTCAATAAAATGATTTGAAATTTTAGTAAGAGTACAGTGCACTGTTTAGATTCATCCTCATTATATAGACTCAAGGGTAACCTCTAAGTAAGTATTCACTAATAATTAAGATAATTCAAAAAGTATGTCAAATCAAACATAAAAACTTTTAATGCTTTGCACTAATATAGTTAAAAGACACAATTATTCCATCTTTCTTTTGTTATATTTGTGGAAGATATCTTTTTGTATTTTTTTCTTTTCGAAATTATGCAATGCCTGTTATTTCTAATAAATCAAATCACACACTGTATAAGAAATAATGCCAGCACAACAAATATTAATATTACTAATATGTTCTTCACAACATTATTCTTGTATATTTTACCAAGCGCCATACACAACATGAGTTAAACAAGTAATTTTCTAAGGGAATCGAGTATTTAAATTGGGGGTGAGTCATTTGATAAATTTAGTTGAGTGATTTTGGAAAAGTGAAAAGTAATTTTATTGCTAGTAGGTGAATTTCGAGAAGCTCTTAAATCCACTCATATTTAGTTATATACAAGTCAAAGATAATTGCTTTTAATGTGCAGTTTAAGGTTGGCTGTAATTGCAGAATTAAGTAGCCTTGCTAGTCATTTGCATGCATCCACTGGAAAAAGAGGGTTAAAAAACTCCTAAAATGGACATGTATAAATAAATTAATAAATGCAGTGTTCGAGTTGAATAAGATGTTTATTAAAGACAATAGGTATCACAGCTATATATGGGAAGTCCATGGAAAATGAGTATGACAAGTAATACTGGTTACGATAAATGCACATCTATTATATATCATACTACAATTTAATTTTGATGTTTGGTGAGAATGCATCATTAATTGAGACCAGAACATGCCATTCCCAAACATGAAAAATAGCTATTGTCATGGAATTTAATATAAAAATCGTCGTGAAGTTTTACCTGTAGAATTTGAGACGCTATAAATGTGAGTATTTTTCAAAGACATGATCGAGACATGGCCAACGGGCGTTAATTATGTGAATTGTACCTGTCAAACTTCTCTTGTTAACAACTAGGCATGTTAAGCTCAAATAATGGCCAAATCTAAATGAAAATTAGGATATTTACCTGAACAGAGATAACATAAAAATGACAAAATCCACTTCAGAAGAAAAACATGTTACTAAGATATACCTAAGTTTCTCACATTAAAATAAGCATATTTCTCTTATCAGCATTAGAATACAAGATCTGTTCAGCTACTTTCTACATGTTGTAGATCTCATATTTTCTCTTGACAAACATCATCATACAAGATCTAGTTCAGCTACTTTTCTACAACATGTAAATATATATTGCAAGATATGTAGCATGTACACTGGGAAATGGCTTTTCAAAAAAAAAAAAAAAGAGTTTATAATGTTCGATATGGTATATAAGACAGACTCGAGTAAGTACAACTACATTCAAAATCAGAAGATGGATATGTCTAACATACTGTAAGACCCTGGAGTCTGGACTCACTCCGAGTCCCTCTCTCTATTGCCTCGACTCCTCAACCTCAATAGGATAAGAAAAGAGAATCCAACAGTTGCTAAGGAATATCTTGAACTAAGAGAACGTTAAGTAATACTTGATCAATTCCCTAATAACAAAAGCAGAAGAGTAACACTGGTTGATTGTTATCAGAATGAACTCCAGCAACTATAAATACAACAAGCTTTCACTTGTTTAGACATTGCAAGATCTTAGCTAACTTTCCAACTACTTTGAGTTTGAAATTGTACAAGATATAGATATACTCGAGAGGACCAAATTCTCCACAAAATGTTCAATTTGTTGTAGAATGAACATGGTATTCATTTAGATAATAAATAAGATTACATCACAATTTCGAGGATGGAAATTACTGAGCATTCCAAATGATAGTATGTAAATTAGTTTGATTCAAATTATATGTAAACAGATGCCAACAAGGAAAAGGCGGATAGTACCATGCTTAACATATTTTATACTGCAACTTTGTCCTAGTGATTTGGGCATATTGATACTTGCATCAACAATAAGGAATATTTATGTTTCCAGGACCACATATATATCTGCAATAAGGTGTCTAAGGTGCTCAGAAAAAGAATATTTTGAACAACTTTACACTTAAAAATCTAAACACGAGAGAATATTAACAGAGTAACACAATTACAGCAGAAAGATGACAAATCAAATTGCACGTCTGATGAACAAATGAAAATCTTATGTACCTTGTGAGGGCCAGTTACCTCTTCCAGGATGCTGGTTCATTTGGCTTGCAGTTAGAAAATAAATGTGTTTTGAAACAGCATTATAGGTTTATCTTCCTTCTCATGAAGTTCCAATGAGGATTTGTAATCCATATCCTTTTTGTGCAGACAAGTAAATATAAGCATTGCCATCAATGAATTTTGGCATAAGTGAAAGTTAATCATTTGTCACTATTCATATATATCAACAATTGATCAAATACAGAAGAATCCATGAAAAGTACAACAGGTGTGCTTTTGAGCAACAAACATGACCAATCGATCGAATTTACCAATGCTCTACAATAAGAGCCTAAAGAATTCAACACCCCTACAATACCTTAATTCCATATGATCTGAAAGCAAGAATAAGCTTTTACTTGCTCATCAAATCCGAAAGACATTTCCAAATGACTTTCCAAAAATTACAATGCTCTACAAAGATTGGCACAAGAGTTGGAGCGATTGAATTAAGAATTCTATCAGCTCTTCAATCCCTATCTGAATGCTCACCAACTGGATTGTTTCTTCTAAAACGGGATGTACCTCCTCTACCATTGCTGTGAACTAAAGACTCATTGTTTCTTCTACCAACAACTGATCCGCTTACATATCTGCAGCTCAAAGCTCTACTGATAGATTTTGACTTGGGTTCAACACCATCACCCTCTCCACGAAATTCAGATTGCCCCTCTTTTCCAGCCATTAAATCCATCAAATTGCTCCGCAACCCCAAGTCAGAGTAAACTCTCGGCGAATTCCTTAGTGGCATTGCAAGGCTAGCATCTCCACCATCCCAATCTCTTTGTTTACTACCTTTTCCCCTCACGTTCAACTGGCTGGTTCTCGACTCCACAGGTCGGCCCACGGTCTCAACCATCAAACAAGGATTGGTAAAACCATTCCAAGAATGTAGAGGTACCAACTTACTCAACCCACTCAGACATTCAGCCACCTCCTTCATTGTTGGCCTCCTCTCCCTACATGGCCTCACGCATTTTGCAGCCACAACTGCCAATTGCTTTCTTAAACTAGGATCCTTGGGAGGTGGAATCCTTGGATCGTATACAGCCAAGAGCTTCCCTCTCTTTATCAATGGAATAGCCCAATCCACAATAGAGGGGGGCGAATACGCCACATCGATAGCTTTCCTCCCACTAATAATCTCCAACAACAAAATCCCAAAACTAAAGACATCAGTCTTGGTGCTCAAATTATCAGGGGTCACATAACATGGATCAAGATAACCCATCGTACCAGCAGGAGGAGTAGACCTCAACCTAAAATCATCAAGATGACACCTTAATGCCAAACCAAAATCACCCAAACGGGCATTGAAATTCCTGTCTATCAACACATTAGCAGACTTAATATCACGATGAATTACAGGAGGACTCAAAGAATGGAGAACATCAACAGCCTTAGCAGTTTGTAAAGCCAATTTCATCCTTCTCCCCCAACTTAGTGGGCGAGTATTGGAATGCAGTACATCATAAAGGGTACCATTAGACATAAACTCAACAACCAAAAGGGTGTCATGAGAATCAATAGAAAAACCAACAAGATTAACCAACCTTGGGCTCTGCAATTTCGAAAGAATATCAATTTCATTCTCTACCTCATTACAATTCTCCTGCCCAGATGTCGAGGTGTTTCTAATTCTTGGGGCAATTCTTGAAGACCTCTTGACAGCTACAAGACGCCCATTACGAAGCATCCCTTTATATACAAGTCCATGGCTACCCCTACCAAGAAGCTTTTGGTCAGAGAAACCATTAGTGGCTGCTTCAAGATCTCTGTAGTTAAACTCCTGGATTTTGATGGGTTTCTCCTTTTCTTGACTATGGGTTTTCTTCGGAGTGGCCGTACAACTCTGAGAATTGGAAATTGATATAGAAGATTCAGCTTTACATGATAGATAACCCATAAAGTTTCGATTTTTTTTCTCTCTTTTCTGTACACTCGCAAGCTTTATGTGTGTTTTCACATATAAATACTTGCAAATCAAGAACAAAAAAGATAGTTTTTTAGCTTTTTGGTTTCTGGGTATTGCAGATTGGTGATGAAGAAGAGAGAGGTTTTGCGATTATAATGGTGAAAATGGGTTGCCCAATGTCCACTGAATTGCACCATCTTATAGTATTTATTTTTGGCTCAAACAAATAGGGTAAAAATGAAGTTTGAACTAAATTAATTTGAATTTTCATATTTTATTTAGATCGAATTTCTACATTTAGGCTAAAATTCGAAACAATAGATTTTTATGCAATTCAAAACTTTGCTCTTTATTAGGTTAGTCTATTATCATATTATATTTTTTATCGTATTTGTTTGATTTGTTTTTATTATTATTTTTAATGTTTAAGTTTAAAGTATAATTTTTCTATGCTTACACACTATTTTTTTTATATATTAGTGTTCTATTAAAATTGATACGTCAAATTCATTTATTAACAATAATCATAATCTATACTAGACGTTAATTAATAACTATTGCCATGAAGTAAAAAATACTGCGTGGAAAACGTACAAAAAGTAGAACATTCATATTTTTCTATACTTCCCAAATATTTAATCAAACAAGCTATTTATTATTTAGTGTGGTAAATTTAATGATGGTTTCATTTTATATTAATATACAATAAAATTAAAAGGTCTAAATTTGCTTATGTACAATTTGAAATTGCTCCTAACTTTTGATCTATTCGTATCTTTGTTGCTAATTAGTAAATTATCTCATACTTCAATTAATGTATTTAAATTTTTTCTTGAGAGAAATAGAAGTCTCAATTTATCCTTCAATTATTTATTGCGATTTAAAATTACGCTTGGATTGAAGTTAATTTTGTTTAGAAACAAGGGTAAAAGTAAAAACTTTTCCTAATAACAAAGAATAATATTAGAACGAAAGTTTAGGGGGTTAAAAGTCACTCAATTGTGAAAGAAAACTAAGCTTTTTATAACTTGGGATAATGTACAAGGATCCTCTCAACATGTCTAAAATTTTATAGACACACTTATACTATACTAAATTCTATTACCCTCTTGAACTTATTTTATTAATAATTTTTTATCCTTTTTCGACCCACGTGGCACTATGGGTCCAACGCTGATTGACTTTTTTTTAAATTAATATCACGTAGGTCGAAAATAAGCAGAAAATTAGTTATAAAATAAGTTTAGAGAGATAATAAAATCTTAATATAGTATAAATGTGTTTCTAAAATTTTGGATATAAATTGAGGGCGTACTTGTGCATTTTTTCTAACTTCAAATATGAAAATGGAAGGAAAAGTGTGAACTAAGGAAAGTAGAGGGATGAGAAGAAATTTCCACATTTTTCTTCTAATTTTTTGGACTTTAGATTGCTTAAGAAAGTGAAAGCAATAATGTCAGAGGAAAAAGGCAATTTATTTTAGCCACAATAAATCAGATAAAATATAAAAAACAATCAATGATATCAATCCAAAATATTGTTTATACGGCCTTAACTATCAACTGTAATTAACCATTTAAAATCAAAGTTATAGTGTAGAGATACCTAAAGCTAGCTGCACACAAGATACATATTACAAGTCAAGCCTTTTGAAAGATCGAAAATTCTTATTAATTGACATATTGAAAGCTCGATAAATTAAAAGAATTTATGACTGACAATAATATCATAAGTTTTTTTGATCGAATTATTTTGTGTAATTTCCTTATGAATCAGTACTAAAAGTTAAATGAGAAACCATACATAAAACTGAATAGAAAGCCATCAAATACACTATTTATGAGCATAAGTGTATTATTATATTCTATCTAAAAGAAAATTATGGATCGAATTCAAAAGTATAAGAGTCTCTTAAGCACATACTATTAGAAAAACTTTATTGACTCAGTGAGTCAATAAAATAACAACTACAACAACAGTTGAACATGCAATAACAATTCAAGATTGAATACTCGGACAATAAAAATTAAGCTAGCTTAGACTAACAATCTATTTAATAAAATGTATCAAGTAAAAAGTGTAAAACAATTAGTTCGTAAGAATATCATGGTATGAGACCATAATAAATTCCAATTTTTATTGTCAAATCATTATATTTCTCATCCAAAATGTTAGAGAAAAAATCATCCATCTTTTCCAAAAAGATGATACTCTAAAACAATAAAATTTGATGTAATATAATGTATAAAACTTGTGAATTTGAACTTACTACTTATAGTAATCAGTTATGTATGAATAAAAGGAAAAATATTTGAGAAACAGAAATTAATTCCAATTTTAGTTAATAATAATAAGGAATTAAGGAGGTTAATTATGCACGTGATTTTGGTCAACTGTGGTCAAAAGTATGCCTATAAAATATTTGAATTTTTTTGTACATTTCTTTCCAACCTTATTACACAAAGCGTATATTTATAGGTTAAACTATTTTTATTTTTATTTTGTTTGCATTTATTTATTATTTACTTTCTGGCAATAGAGGAAAAGTGCACATAGGGATTGCTTGATCACAGTAGATTTTTATTATTAGAAAAAATAATAAATTTATTATTTTTTTCTTCTTTTTTTTTTTTTATAAAAAAAAGGTTGGGGGATCGTAGACGTCCCAACTAATTGAATTTTCTATATGATTCTTTTCTTTTATTATGCATTGATTAAAATTATATATGTGTCACTTTGATTCTAAGTTAATTAGGATCGATAGACAATACACATGAAATTTATTATTTATATAATTCAATGCGGGCGTTCTCAATTCAATATTAAAAGAAGTTCCTTTAACTCTAGTAATTCTATACCATTTGTATTACTAACATATAAATCTTTCACAAGACTTGAACTTTTAGAAATGTTGGCCTAAACTAAGTATGTATAGCATAACCATATTCCCAATTAACTTAAATCTTTTATTTTTCTCGATGTGTCTTACCTTTATCTAAGTTAGCATGGATTTAAAGAAGTTGCATGTATTACCGAATATCATATTTTCATATATTATTCTTGACGTTACGAGATGAAACAAAATCAAATCAACGAGTGCATATAGGTCATGTGATTACGAATGAAATTGTATTTATAATTGCGTATTCACATGTCTATCGGACTATTACATACTACATTAGTTACTACAATATTAATTACGGAACAAATGTATTTATTCTATGAATTAGTAGTATTATATACATTAGTTAAAAAGGTTAGAATTTTGAACACTGATGGAAATGTTTTTTTCACCTCAAATTATTTAATCAAATCTTTGAAGTATTAAAGGAATTGTTAATTTTTTCTTAATAAATATATTTAACTTTGAAATTATAAATTCAGAAGTGTATAATAAATTTGATATTTAAATCTTAATTCATAAAATTGAATCATGAATTAGCCTCTTGATTAGAGTGGCTGGTGTCAATTGTTAATTAAGAATCAACTTGACAGCCTAAAATTATTCAAATTCAAAATTATTTTCCTACCTAACGCATGTTTTCTCCATCTTCATTATTTCTTTATTTAAAAAATAAAAATAAAATTGAAGTAGGACAGATATGTTGATAACATATCTCGTGATGAAATAATTCAAAACGTAGAATTTAAGTAATTAATTAATATTACACGAGGTACACAATTTATTTCTACTGAAATTTTTTACATTTTAAATTAACAAATGAAAAAAATGTTTATTTTGCTTTATATCTTCAAGTGATATTTTATCCTCATTTTAATTTTTTAACCGTTTGATTTAACGTAAATATCTTATAAATTATGTGGTGAATATACCATTTTATAAGTATCAAATATATTTAATCCAGTTTTTTCCTTTCTTTTTGTTGTAATACATGGCATGTTCTTATTTTGAGTAAACAAATTTAACCCTCAATAAACCTATTAGATAGTAATGCTGGTGCATGGAGCTTAATTAATTAATTGTTCCTTAGAATAATAAAATAAATTGAGAAGAATGAGTTTTATACGTCGATGTAAAATGTCATATATATAACATATTTTTCCTACTTTTATTAGAAAAGTCATTGATTTTTAAATATTTTTGATAACTGATCAAACATTAGAATTTTCTAAAAGACAATTTCTAAAAACAAAAATTAGAATTACAAGATTTTTGAGGAAGATGACAAGGTGCATGTATGCATAGTCTATTGAGTAATAAACACAATATAATAGAATGTCCATTTCAAGCCAGTTAAAGAATACACATACATATAATAATTTAAGGACACAAAACAATCTTTCATTATTGTACCATTTTAATATAAAATTCTGATTTTTTTTCCAAAATAGTTTTTTCATATTATATTTTATATTTCACAAGATAGTACAAGAGCATAAATTTTTGGATATGAAATGGTTTACAAAAAGATATCCTAAATATTGTGGTCTTTTACATATAATAATGTGCAATGTAGCATTCACGTAACAGATAAGTTGTTTCAATTCTAGAGGGTTCATTTTCAAGATTAAAAAAAAAATATTTTTTTATTTATTTTATTTAAGACTACAAAATTACCTTAGTCAAATTTATAGTGAAACAATTAGAGGTGAATTTATTTTGTATGAACTAATAATTCGTACCAAATCATTTTAGTTTAACAAAGATGCGTCTAAAAAATTGATACCTAATTTAGAAATTGCCTCTTTATACTTCATACTAGTCCACTTTTGTTTGTCATGTTACGCTTCTTAAAAATCAATTTGACTAATTTATAAAGTTATATTAGATTACATTAATTCGATATTTTAAACAAGATATTCAAAAGTTATATGAAAAGTACTATAAATTGCAACTTTTTGCATATTAATATAATTAGTAAAAATATACTTTAAAATATTAAAATTTGACTATAAAAAATAAAAATTATAATAAATAATAATGGACGGAAAGAATATAAGATAGTACATAATTTAGGCTTAATTGTGGAAGCAATTTAATCATCTTTAATTGTCCCAAACACTTGTAAAAGCTACTATAAGTACCACGTGGGTTAGTTAATTAACCAATCAATTTAATCATGTATAATATCCTTCACTTTTATAATGGGGAGCATAATATAACCAAATAGGTAATTAAATTTACTAAAAGATCAGTTTCTTTTTCCCCCACCATTTTTCTTAGGTTGACAAAATTCGAAAGTTGGTGTGATAGCATCACCAAAGGTTAACGCATTTAATTGATTTTATTATCAATGCTGATGAACAATTAAGCCTCTACATCAAAGTTAGAAAATTAACTCAAAACATTTTAATAGCTCAGTTAATTAGCTATTTAAACTTTTACTTTATTGATAAGCGTTCGATTTCTCACCTTGTAATCATCAATTCCTTCGTTTTCCAGTGTACTACTTTACAACGATATGTCGAACTTGCTCAATTGGTGAACTTGAGAATATCGAGTTATTGTTGTTCATATTGTCTGAAATCCATTTTCAACCCTCGTGAATCGCGAATACGGGAACTGCTTGTGTAATAATAAAATAAGAAAGAAAACACTTGTAATCGAAAAGGAAAACTATTTACGAGTGTCAACCCCTTACTTACATACCCCTTTTTTTAAACTACAGTGTGCATTTAACCATCGCAGTTTGTGTATATACACATACTTTGATGGCATTAAGGAGTAATAAGTAGTCTCTCAATTAAAAAATGGTTCAGTGACTGTTTGATACCATTAGAATATGTAGATATCGTATATAAATATCATAGTATATGTATACTCGGATGGAGATGAAGAAATAATGATTCAATGAATAGAATAAGAAGGCAATCGGATAAATAATTTAGACCGTGAATCTAATCAGGATAAATATATTGGGTTGGATCTAATTTGGACAAATACTTTACGTAATAAGTTCAATTTGTGTAGTTTCCTAAACAGAAATGAACTCTATTTCCTTAGCTAGGTTTAGGATTACATTGGGATCCTAAGTTGACCAAAATAATGTTTGTAACAAAAAAAAAATTATTTGCCCGCAATTTGAAGCGTGAAATTAGCTATAAAGTGGCATGATGGACCAAACCATATGGTTATTCTTGTAAACAAATTCTTCTTTAGGAACTCAATGAATTCAAAAAGTGAATCAAGAAAGTGGTTATTGGACTTAGCAAAAGAGAAATATGAATGCTTTATTTCAAAAGGTGACCACATTTTTTAAGTTACTAGATATGAATACTGACAAAGAAAGGAAGAAGTTAATTACTTTTTTTGAAATAAAATAATTTTTTGGAAAGTTACATTGATGCAAGCATCTTTTAGGCCTTTCATTTTTTTTTCTCTCCGGCCACTCGGTTAATAATTATTATCTTAAAGATAAACATCTTTTTTGCCAAGAAAAGTGACAAAACTATGATTTTATAAAAGACTTAATGAGATGATAACACTATTAGTTGAGCGATCAGATAAAAAATTTGAAATTAACCTGGTAATCACCAAGCTGTGAAGTTAATATCGCTAGTTTTATTTTACAACTTCAAAGTACTCAACTAAATATTCTTTATCACAAAAAAATTAGTCAACTAATTAAGAATTTTTACGGAAAGTAACTATATAAGGTACTCCCTATTTCCCTCTTTTACTAATTATTACCCAAAATAACATTCACCTTTTACTTGTCCACTTTGATTTATTTATTTCAAATTAGCTACTGTAGTACTACTAGCTAAATCTTAATTTTGAATGCATGGTTAATAATGACTCTGAGCAACTTTTAGTAAAACAGGTAGTTAATAAATAATTTGAGAGTGAAATATTTAACTAGTAAAAGGGGAGTGGGGACTAATATAATTTAAAATAAGAAAAACAGCCAAAGTAAAAAAAATGTTGAATTCCAAGAATGTGGAAGGTGACAAGCAGCAATAACCTTTGGAATAATGAAGAGAAGTTTACGGCAAGTCCATTTCAAGCCAGTTAGGAAAATCCACATGCAGTATCCACATTTGACAAATAAAAGTGAACGGCAAAAAAAATATGTTGACAAATAAAAACGAACGGATATGATAGTAAATAATACCCCATGTTGCTGTCGTAAATTGTAGGATATCTGTAAGTGGTATTATTGTTTTTCCAAATAAGGTCAAATATTGGATATGAATGCCAGAGAGATAGCTTCCAAAATACCTAAATGGTGTCCCATTTTAATTGTGGTCCTTCAATCAATACTCTGAAATGTAGCTTTCATTTAACAAAGAGTTTGTTCACTTTTGGAGATTGAATATGATTTTTTTGTTTTTTATTTGAGAAGAAGTAACTCAAAAATAATGTAAGAACTTACTTAGCAAAGTAAATTTATTTCCTCCTTTGCCAAAAAGTGGTAGCAGCTAAAGCAATTGGTGAATATGATATGATAGTGCAAACTTTTTACACTCAATGGATTATTTGATGTCAAAAGTCAAAAAAAGTAGTTTTTGGGGTTAGAAAAAAGAGGACATCGAAGCTTCATTTGAAACTCTGACCAAGTCTTTAGTAAGGAATATTATCAAAAACTGGAAATTAGGAAATATGAAGAGAGTATCTAACTAGCTAGTGCTTGCTTATAAATGAAGAAAAAAGTGTAGTATGTATTACTTTATGAAATGATTTTCACAGAGAAAATAACCAGAAACATGTCAAGTTTAGGTGGGCAATTTAAGTCTTCCTTCTAACGTGTGGACCAGTTCAGGTTTGAGCTGTACAACTAAAGATTCAATACACAAAAACCTTCAAATTTATTTATGAATTAGTTACTCTTTAATTTTTTTCTTGTCCTTCAAGCTTGGTGAGGAACTTGGATACATATGATGGAAGAAAGTTTCACATGATATAGAAAGGAGCTAGTCTATTCCAATTTTCAAAAGTCGATAGTTCGAGTACAGAAACAAACTGCCATTGGATTATTACTACATACCACGTCTATTACAAATAGAGCCTACTGCAACAGAAGCATTCGGCAAGTCAAAAAGAACCCTGCAATCAAAGAATGATATCATGTTAGTTACCACACCTTCAAAAAAAAAAAAAAAATATAGCTAAGATAAAGTGAGAGGAGCCGTGGTACTTAGAAAGAAGAAACCCAACTGAATAGAGTATTGCTTTCTTGATTTATAGTGTAGCTCATTTGTGCAACTAGATTGGTGTTCTAGTAAACATGTAAACTGTGTCATACTGGGCTAATCTCAGAGAAGTTAATTTACAAGCCCTACTTGATACCTTTGAGATCAACCTAAACAAGACCATGAAAAAGAATAGTATAAATCAAGTCATATACAAATAGAAAAATTGTCATATACAAACTCAACCTTGTACTTTGCTTCTCCAGTCTTCCCAATGCAAGTTATTAAAATACTTGGAAAAACTTAACAATGTACTGTTAAACTGATATTCAACCAAAAGTCCGAGACAAGCAAAAAAATCCAAGTATCAAAAAGCACGAGCAAATCAATTATTCCCATGACTACCAATATCATGCATTGAGAAAATGGAGCAGTTGGAACTTGGAAAGAAGTTTCCAGCGGGAAGCAAATAAGAAATGAAAATTCCATTTGGTGAGTAAGAAAAACAGTGATTCTGATAGAGGGATGTGAAACGGAAAAAGGAATACTGAAGGTTATTAGTAAACCAATACTAGGAAACAGCAGGAAAGATCTGAAGCGGAGGGAACAAGCCTGAAAAAGTAAATTGATCTATTGGGTGGAGAAGGCAAACAGCGGATCCGGGAGACAAAAAACATCAGACATATGGCAGGAGACATGAAATTGGAAAGTATTATACAAAGTGGGATTTGGAATCACTGTGGGTGCTAACAGTAAGCCACTCAAAAAGCAATGTTGACAGTTCTTTCCAAGAGCACGGGGTCAATCAGCTGTTGCAGTAGTGTGTTTAAGAGATTGTATTTGAAAGTTAAAAGTCCTAAACAAACAACAAATATAGTGTCTAAAGAAGTCATTTACACAAGCCACGGTGGCGGAAAAATGTTGTAGATCAGTTAACACATCCAAAGAAGACAAGAAGTCTTGGAATCTGATAATTTTCCATGAAGGTGTCAATAATTTCTATGTAAGATTAGTAGGAAGCCAGAAGAAAAAAGGGGCGCGACATGGAATGTCATTAACCAGGCAGTGAATTGGAACTAGAAGATCTCTCTAAGAGGAACTAAGCATCCGTTCATGCAGATTACTCCTTCTTGCTGACTTTTCTTGTCTTTTGGAGCATACATCAATTCCGACTTGTATATATGATTGGCTAACAGCAATAGAGAAAAATATTCTTGTAGCTACAGGCTATTCTATACTTCTTCCATAAGGGGGAAAGACCTTTTTACGAGTAATAAATATATATCAAAAAAATTATTCCTCAATTTCAAACTAGTTTTTGTCAGACATTTGACTCCTCTATACCCGTTGCGCTCCACTAGAACCCAGTTCTCAATGCTGGATAATTGCTCTTTTAGAAAATTAGGGGTTCCTCAAAACTAGATGTCTCTTGATCTGTCACTTAGTCATTAAGGTCATCTAAGTCTCACAGCATAACTAAAAGAACTTCATATTTGATCTCTAGAAATTAGTAAAAAATTTTTTGACAAGGTTAGAAATTAGTAATAAAACCTGTATGTAGAGACAACAATTTTAGTTGATTGTCGAAAGTTGCAAAATCACGAGCTTCAAAACAATTAATGCCTAAGCTTAGTAAGAACACCTTTAAATAGTTAAACAGAAGAGGAAGTAACAGGGTTCTGGGATGCAAAGTAAGAAAAGAAAAAGGTAGAACAAACAGATGTTAGCTCTTCCTCACCATGCGGCCACGAAGCTGCAAAACCAGTTCTTAATTGAGTTAACAGAATACATTCTTGTAATGGCTATCCCAGTGTTGTCTTTTATGCAGGAGGGTAACTGCTTATGTAGCACTTTCACCCCACTTACTTTTTGTCATGGATAAGGATGTTATCAAATAATAAGAAGATAAAAAATCACATTTTAGAAAATTCAGACAGAATAAGTGAAAAAGTTGGTCATAACATTCCATAATATTCATATATGCTTGCAGTTCATTCTACTTGGTACTCACTAAACACCCTTCATTTACAGAAAAGCAAATACATTACAACTCACAACGACACCATTCCAATTGTGACGCAATTTACCTGATTTCAAATGCAAATACTCTTGTTCCATTCTTTCCGCTAGTATACAAGGGTTAACCAGAAAGTTAAGCCAAACAGTTAAAAGTGCAGACAAACAATTACTCCATAGACATATTTATTCCCCATGCTTTCATTTTCAAAATAAGAGAGTAATGAGAATATACTCCACCACACACAGATAGCAATTAACTATTATAAAGATCACACAATACGATAATGCACATATTGCCTATACTTAAGAATCCTTAATAATTTCATTTTTTTTGTAGCCGATAAATCCTGATGGCCAGTGGTGCACAATTTGGAAGATAATGTGCATGCTCATCTATGTTCACCACTTAAATACCAAGTTTTTGTATGCAGAAGAGTTTGAATCTGTGACGTGCACCTAATCCACACATAGTTAGCTGCGCTCTTACCACTAGTCTTTAGTAATCTAAACAGCATTCACACTGTTGTAGTGTCACCACATGAACACAGTTCCTTCCCAGATAACCAGGAAACACAATCAAACCAATCAAAAGTCCAGGTTTTACACCTAACAATGATATTTACTTTTTCCTCTTCACAAATACAAAACAAATGTAATCCAAGGTAACTCAAGTGACATCCCCGTCTAAATGAGGCACAACACACCGAGGAACGATAGAAGAGTAATCACAAGCTTAAAAAAGAAAATGTAAATCCGCACTATATACCCAACGATAAATTCAGGCCAATAAAAGTTAGGAACATAAATATTCACATCATGGCATCCAAAATCCAAAACGTCGAAGAAATCACAAACAAGGGCAAACAACCCTCCGTCCGTCCCAATTTAACTCCTTTTCAGCTTATCAAGTCGATTGGTCTTACTGGAGCTATATCGAGATATTAATTACGTATTATATCAAAATGATCAAATAGTCCATTAAAACCCCTGAGACAAGAATCAGTTTAAAATTCCAAGGATATGCAAGTGGTAGACATCAGATACCCAAAACATAAATTAGGTCAACTGAAATCTAGAGATAGCATGAATTCAGCAATGATATCGCGTACTAATTTCAAACCCTAGAAGTGACTAAAATAAGAGAAAACGGCACGTACCCATGAGGAAAACAAAAGGGTATCCCCAGTTTATTTTGAAGCAGAAGATTGGGGCTTAAAATAAGAAGCATAAGTGGGAGGAGAATAGATCACGGCAGCAGCCATAGCTCCCGGAAAAACTGCGTACTTAGCTATCAGCGCGATCTTCCTCACCAACGGCTCTCCCTTCATCAACGACATGCTTAAATCTCTTCGATCAATGCACCAATTTTCTTCTACTGCTCTCTCTATCAATCACACTGATTGTTCAAAGCCCTAATAATCTGACCCCGAATTTATTTCTCAAATCCACGACGCGGTTGAGAAATGATCCGACCCGATTCCTACCCATAAGCCTGTTTACATCCACTAACCACTTCTAATCATCTTTTCATAAATAGCCATTAACAATGGATATATTTTTAAAATATGATATTGTTACGGAGTTTCACTGGTAATATTTGATATTTTATAAAGTGATAATTATTCAATTACACGTGTAAAGAAATGGCTGATTATATTCACACGCTTGTATGAATACTCTAGGCTTGCACCTAATAACTTGAGTGGTTTGAACTTTTCACGGCATTGTTCTAAGGTTTAAAATAAACTTATTGATTTTGAAGTTTTATCCCCAAAGTAAATATGTTAAAGTTCAAAACTATTTACCTACAACATATTCTTGTAAATCATCCTACTTTAGGAGTGATGTGCACAAACATACATCAATATGTGATGTTTTTAAAGTTTTTTTCACCAATTAAAGTAATTTGTGTAAAATTAATACTGGTATTACATATTGGGAAGAATGAAGATTTATGTTTTAACAAGTTAGGTTAGATGGAACATAACAATTGATTTACTCTTGTTAAGTTCAAAAATATTATCAAATTGACAAAATAGTTCAAGACTTGTATCATCTTCATTTTGATATCGACCGATTATAATAAATATATTTGTACAAGTCACCGTTGCAAGTGAAAAAGTATAAAACTGTGGCTACATTTAAAAAATACATTAAATCAGAGAAAATTAGAACGCCAATCAATATTTAAGTCACTGCAATCAATCAAACTTTGAACGCGATCCAGAGCTGCATGTCTATGCTGCAATAATGCAAGAGATCCATTGTCTTCCGGCTCCTGCTCCTCAGTATTACTCTTCCTTTTACGGGGAAGCTTTCTCGAAATTTGTTTCCATTTTGATTCAAATGCACAAGCTACAAGCTCAACCACAAAGTCGCAAAGTAAGTTAGACAACTTGCTTGAACTCTAAGCTCCAGGTGAAAGCAAATGAAAGTTAACTGCTTTAGGAAGAGAGAAGTTTATTCAACATTGAATAAAAGGTTAAGGACATGAAGATGGCAATGCTCTAGTTTCACATATACTCATAAGCAGAGTAGTCGCATACTAGACAAACACTTCTAGCTATCCTGTCGATGATATAGAGAAAAGTAAGGTTTGGGACGATGAGATTGTCTTAGTAATGTGATAGGCAGGTCTCACTTGTGATCCTTTCCAGTACCTATTATTATAGGAGAAGATTCGGTTTGAGCAGGAAATTCAGCAATGACAAGCATTTGTAAAAGCACATCAAACAACGTTTTGATATTTAGAAATGATGATAACACACTTAAAATCAAGACAACTAAAATAATGGCCTGGGACATTAAGAGTCAACAAGCAGCAGGAATACATCTATCCTGGAGAGGTACAATGGATTCAGAGTCTCAACTTACATTTTTCCGCAAATTGTAAGCTGGATAGTCAGTTTTGATTACTACCAGTTAAAAACATATTTAAGTGTTATGTCTGAATTGCATTCAAACTAAGCATAAGGTGGAGTGAGATGATCAATTTGAGGAATGTTCCAGAACAAGTAATAGCGAGCTTCACTTGTGTAGATATTTTCTGCAAGTACACCAGTACTATGCCATAACAAGAAACAGACACTGCTTTTATCTACAAATTCAGCTACCTAGATGAAGTTTCAGCGAATAGACAAAATCCCAAGTGTTTTGCAGTAGATCTAGGCAATCAAATGTTACCTTGTGCACCTACTAGTGGGTAACTGGCGATATGCTTCTATTTCTTATGAAAACAAGGAAGCAAAGAGAGTCTAAAAGATGAAATAGCTAAAATGGAAAAATTGAGTGGTCATCATTAAGAATAGGAAAAAGAAAATAAAAGCTGTTTGTTGATAAAATACAGAAAAAACTGCAAATGCAGAACAACCTGACAAACTGTTGAGCCCCCTTACAAACATAACCAATTGTACTGCGAAAATTGCCAACAACATTGAGAACTGTCTGGTTCTATGCCTACAGACATTTTGGGCCAGATATAGGGAAAAGCTATGACTATCCTGTTATGATCCGTCTCTAGCTAATACTCACATTGTTAACTCCTAACTCGACCTTGGTAATAACAAGATTACGAACTTTGAAGAAAACAGACACATCAATTACACTCTCTTTATAATGCATTATCATGTCAAACCTTACTTATATCTTAACTAGCAATTTAGACATATTTTTTGAATTGCTGTTAGGAGGATGAGCTTGGTCAAAGAATCAAGAGAGCAGAAGTGGTTGGCTGTGTTACTCCAGTTAATAGGCACCAGGTACCTAGCGGATTACAATCTATTCTTGTCATACCTTGATTCAGTCTTTGGTATAGTCTGCATATTTACTCGTCAGAACCGAAATCCATATCAATCAACAGATGAATTGTACTCATAAAAACTATAGAATCAGTACTAAAGAAACTTAGGTGAAATGGCTTGTTGGTTCAAGTACAAAATGAAACATTAACAACATCTACGCTACCATCTTTCAAATGTGTACATGCTCCAGGAGAATGCACAGCCATAATATTGCAACTGATATTTGATGGGGTTAGCTTAAAAATTGAATCATGATTTTAGGCAACCGAATGAATATCAAGGAAACCAAAAAGGGAACATCTAAACAAGAAAAGTATGTGTAGTCAAAAGTTAAACATGCGGTAGTATAACAGGAGTTATAGACTTGGAGGCAATTTAGTATTTCTGATGAAAGAAAGAAGCGCATCATATATAATAGTTGTATAAAGAAAGTACCTTCACTTCTGCCCTTAAATCCCCGAATAAGGCAGGCACAAATCCAAGGTCTTCCTGAGCGAGATGCCTTTGCACCCCCTTTTAATTCACCATTATGTTCTTTTAGTCTATAAAAGAGAGACCAATTAGAAATCAACAACTTAGATATAAGAGGGGGAGGGGGGGCTAGTAGTCACTACATGCTCAATAGAAGGGCAACAACCAGTTTACCACCATATATTAGTTTTTCTCTTAAGTCCTAAAAAAACACTAATCTCCTAAAATGTGTGCGAAAATTGGGTGAATATAAAACAAACAGTAGAATAAAGATTGTCATTTGTCATAGTAGAACCTACTCATTCAATTTATGGCATTTACTGCAACCAATCCAACTCTTCATAGAATTATTAAATTAAAGCTTCTAGAAAAAAACAAAGAAGATTTAAAATGAAGTTCAGAAAGCACAATCTATGGAACATCAAAACATTTCCATCATGATGTGTTCTAGACCTCGGTAGTAATTATCTAAGGGAACTAGGGAAAACCACTGATAACATTGTTGTTGTTTTCGGAGCACGAAGAACAAGGATGAATGAATTCCCCGAAGAATCTAAAACTAGAAAAAATGAGTAAAGAAAGAAGCTACAAACCACCAAAAAGAACGGCACAATAGTAAAATAGAGTGAGTAATACCTTCACAATGGAGAAGCTGAGATAGAGTACAAAAATTCAGCTTCTAACAGGGAGATCAGTAGGATAACTCCATCTCAGAGATCTTATAAAAGTTTACCCTTTTTTTCCTTTATGAAATTCTTAACCTATTTTCTCTATATATATAAGCATCGCTAATAGGGATAACCAACAACATACAAGCTAGACATGATTAACACATTGGTAAAAATCATTAACAGAAAAACTAGGCTTTCTGAACTAACTCAATCTGAAAAACTAGCTCATATCCATATAAGCATTCCAGACCCTACTTTCCAACTGGAGCATAGACCTGGAACTCAAACAGATATGAACCTAGCACCAATAACATGTAAAAATATGGAGAAAAAAAATGATCTAACTCAAACTCAAAAGCTAGATTTTTTTTTTTTGGTAGTGACACCAACATAGGTCCATATAAGAATACCACTCTAACATGATCAATTAAATCAAAAGTAGGCTCTCTAATTTCCCCTTAGAATAAACAAGACTCACCGGCGACAGAAATTGGTAGTGACACCAACATAGGTCTTAATAGGTGGATTTGTGGAGAGAATAAGGTATACACACCACAAAGACCTTTTTTTCTTAGAATTACTAAATTCCGTTGAATTTGAAGCTGGGCTTGTTAGTAATTCCGGATATGATTGCTGTGAATTTGCATCAGACTTTCTTGATGTGCTGCAACTTGAAGAAGATCGAACTTTGAGATTAGTTTCCAAATTTGAGGGATTTGGTGGTTTCTGTATATGGGGTTTCGTCGATTTGAAGATTGTTGACAAAGGTCTAGCCATGGCATTGGCGATGATGATTTTGCAGTTTTGTAATCTGAATAATTGACCGTTTGTTATTAGCTGACCGGTTTGGATTTAACAAATGATAGAGCAAATTTCAGCCTTCTAATGTATTTATTTTAGTAAGATAATTTTAAAAAAAATCGTCGAATATCAATTTCATAACAATTTTTTTAGAAAAAAATTATTTTTTCAGCCCCTTTTCCTTGCGTTGTTCTTCTTCGTTTCCTTTTTCCTCCTGTATTTCTTAATATAGACAATTTTGAATATTCTTTTGTGCATCTAAATCGGATGATAAAATGGTAACATCAACAATGAATGAGATTGATACGATAAGTTCATTGCCAGTTGATATACTTCACAACATCCTTTCAAATCTCTGTATTTTTTATGTGATTCATAAAACTGTATTGTCCAAAAGATGGAAATACATATGCACTGTCATCCCCTACTTCCACTTTGATACTAGTTACTCTCCTTCACTTTACTCAAATAAAGTGAATTAACCTTGTCCGTTATGCCAGCGATATGCTTGAAAGCACATATCTGTTGCGGTTGATTCATGCAACAACAAGAAGAAATGTTCAACAACTTGTATTGTTGTTTTGGCATCGTCAGCCATTTGAGTTACCGCAATGTCTTGTAACTTGTGAATTTTTGCAAGTTTTGAAACTAAACTTGTGTGATGATGTACTTAAACTGCCTAATCACTTTGATGGATTTCGTCACCTGAAATTTCTTCATCTTTGCTGTGTCAAGTTATCAGATGGAACATTTGACAAATTGCTTGTTCTCTAAATGTGAAAACTCCTTGAAAAATTGGAAATAATTGATTGCAATTTAAAACGTATATTGATTTGGCATCTGTTTTATACATCAGGGCGATTATTATGACAATTGTGAAATCAAAATTTCTTGTCCGGCACTCAAAATCTTCACAAGTTCTTCGATTATTGTTAAAAAGGGAGTCGGAACCAAACTGTATTAGACATGGATCCTTGTGGTTAAAAAATTATGATGTTGATGTTTTTGCAACTTGATATTCTCACATTGTTTGTTTGAAATCAATAATGTATTTTATGGGAAGACATCCTAATATGTATGTGAATGGTATTGTAAGAAAAGCAAAAAAGATACAAAAGCTAATGACAAAATTATTATGTTATTTGATTTGTAACAGGTTGATCAAGCTCTGCCATCAACTCTTAGGCAAAAGTTACTAGATCTGGAATTTAGAACTTGAGGACTCCAGTGGCTTAAAGATAGTCCCGTTAGAAGCAGCAGATGGATACGTCCATGTAGTCAATCAAATTTGTCATCATCGTAGAGACTCTTACTGCAGCATGAAAGTACTGAATCATTGACATTACAACAACCGTGTTTTATCCATTCGTACTGCCAAAATTAACATCACTAACCCCAGCTGCCAAATTTGGCAAAATAATTTTGAGCTGGTTATTTAAATTTGAATTCTGTTCAAATCATAACAAATTATAACTTAAAAGACTTAAACCCTAAATCACAAGTATATATATTTATCAATTATAAATTTATTTATCGATTAAAAATATTAGGAGAAGACTAAATGAGGACCATATTATGGACCTAATATCTTGTCGTACAAGTAAGTAATTCTCAATTTATAGAAGCATAAAACTTTTTCCTCCAACAAGAAATGACCAAAATATGGCAAGAAATTTAATCTAATTTCATAAATTATTTACCCCTATTGAATTTATCATACTTATACAAGTAATAGAAGCATAAAACCTTTTCCTCCAACAAGAAATGACCAGTGATCTATTTCACATTTTTTAATTTATTTTATAGCGATAGCTTAAAAAAGTTATCAAATACAATTGCTAAGTTATTCCTAAATTTGATACAACTTATAACTGGTTGGTGTGATATTCTGGTAGGAATATATGTAAGTATTACTTACACAACGAAGGACTAAAAAAAATTGAATAGTTGTATAGTATATGTAAGTTTTATATAATAGTGGATGAAGGATGACATGCAAACTGTTTTGAAGAAAACATTGTTAATATAGTTTTCTTTATATACCCTTGGTTTCACTGTCTACATGAACTAACCAGACTTCCTTCAGGCATTTACTTTGAAAAGAGTCTCAAAAATCAATTGCTTGGTAAAATCTAACAACGTTCTTCAGCCAACTAAAATGACAAGTTACAACCAAAACATATGCTAATTAAAAACAACTCTATATTTTAACACTGTAAAAAATAATCAAACATCGTTGCTATGTCCAGAGTACTAAGCTCTCTAACCTCTTCCCAAAATTTGCACGCACCTCAAAACCAATATCTAGAGTGGGTTAAAAGAGGTAGAAAAAAATATCCAACTAAAAAGACAATCTAAAGGTGGCCATCTCCAGATAAGACAAAATGATAATTCCTTTTGAACTCACGGGGGCGAGGAGTTGAATCCAGAATCTCCAATTCTTTAAGTTCGGCTCCCACATTTATCTGAAGCTCTGTCTGATCTTAATCATCCGCTTGAGTGTTGCAAGCCAAAAGTTGCACTCGTCCCAATCACTTGTGGTGAGAAGTACCTGGGAATATATGCAAATATAAACAAGAAGCAAATGGAGATCATATGATATTCTACTACCAATATTAGACTAAAAATGTGGAACTAAATCTATCCACATAGCTAGCTACCTGTATCTGAAGGGCGGTACTGAAATCACCATTGTCCAAGGACTGACAAAGTTGCACAAGTTTTTCTGCTGCGTTCTTAGATATGTCCCCACTGTTTAGTTTTGCAAAAAGTGCTCCTAACTTCTTTGAATTATCCTCAATTTCCCGCTTCTTAGCTGGATTTGCTCGTGATCCACCCAATGCCTCTGATGTTTCATTGAACAATCTAGTCAAAGTTGCTATCACGGGCTTTTGCTGGGCTGCAACACATCATAGGATTCGTTCCATTAACTATTGAGATTTAAAATGCAAGCACAAGAGCCTTGTTTTTCCCAGTTAAGACTTAGAAGCAGATCTTACGACCATACCATGCCATTAAAAGAAACAGAGAAAAAGGACACAATAATTAATGGCATGGTATGGTCGTATAGAAGTTCAATAAAGGAGTATAATTAGATGAACTTTGGCTTTACCTTGGCACAATCCTGAGCTCTAGTTGCTCCTAGATTCTGTACTTCTAAACTACAGAATCTAGGAGCAACTAGAGCTCAGGATCGTGCCAAGGTAAAGCCAAAGTTCATCTAATTATACTCCTTTATTGAACTTCTATACGAAGAAGGTTTATAATATAGCAGCAAAGCAGTTTGTCCAGACAGAAACTCCAAGAGTGAAAGAAAATACACTGTCCATTCTTTCTACAACTTTACAGCCATAAAAGTCTGTCAGTGGTGCAAAACGATCTTTTGTTGGTGTCAGTATAGTGCTCCCTCTTAAAGGTATAAGAACAATTTCCATATGTTAAAGCCTAAGAAGCTGAAAGTGATTTTAATGACTAAATTTTGTTGAAATGGTATTGTATAAGGGTGAACAAATGAGAGTAACCGGTTACTGCAGAAAAGGTATAAGCTTCTCCCAAAACATATATATTGATACCCCAGTAAGAACTTACAAGTGTTGTAAAGTTAATCCACACATGGGGTCTTGTGTTTACACGGCCTTACACCTACCTTGTGAAGGTAGAGAGGCGGTTTCAATAGACGCACTACTCAAGTAAAGCATATAAAAACAAGTATGCTAAGCAAATACAGTAGCGAAGAAGTCATGAAGAGAACAGCAGCAACGCCAACAAAAATACGAAAACTGAAGCAAATGAAACATTAAGTGATACTAAGATCGAAAAAAAATACAATACCACTACTTAAAGATCACATTCACCACATAGGTAACAATGTTGGACAATTGCATGGAAAGAAGTAACATATGGCAGTAAGAACGAATTGTATGGCCGTCTAACCGACAGGAATGTACGAAAATGTATGTAACGGATTTAAAGTGGAAGAGGAGAAGCAAACCAGGAACATTTGAGGTATCCACCGTCTGAACTGTAGGTGGGGGAGCAGCAGGAGCTGGTGGTGGCTGGGCTTGGGGCGCCTGAGTAGGGCTTGGAGGCTGCATTGGAGCCATTCCAGGTCTCTGCACTGGATTATTAACTGGCATAAATCCTCTAGGAGCTTGGGAAGGAGCTACAACCTGAGGCATCTTTTGTCCAAGAGCTGGGCCAGCTTGACTAGGGTGAGGAACGTACGCAGGAGGCACATTATGACCACCAGCATAACCTGGGTTTGCAGGTCCCTGAAATAAACATGCAATGAGAATCATATGACTAGACATTTATATTTGCCCAAAACACCCCACCCCCACCCCCCCACCCCCCTCAAGATTGAAGTGAAATACTGGAAACTTCAACTTACGGGATACAACTGAGCACCCAAGGTGGGCTGCTGATATTGCTCCACATTTCTCAGCGCAGGGGGATTTGATGGGATGAAGGAGGTCTTAGCAGGCTGAGTAGCAACAGGTGGTGGAGCAATGTTACCCTGCAAACATGAGAAAAATATATATTAGTATGCAAAGATAACTTCACATAAATGTGCTTCAAGAGGTAAGTACTTGTTTCAACTCAGCAGCTATTAATTTGACAAGAGTAGTCTTAACATCCAAGAGAAAAAAACCAAAAAGTGTATACCTGAGGAACTGGAGGAGTTGGAGTTGGCAGAAACATGTTTGGTTGCTGGATGTTTTGTTGTGGAGCAGGCTGGTATGGGACAGGAGCAGCAAAGCCGCTATTGTATGAAGAACTAAATGGTTGTTGATAATTCTCAGCATAGGGGCTGTTTGAAATGCTAGGCTGTGGCTTGGATGGTTGCTCCTGAGAAGAGGATAAATCATACGAAAATTCTAAAGATAACAGTCCTGTTTAAGTAAGTTAAAAGACCATTAAGAGAGGAACAAGATAATACCGGATAATAATGCTGAGAAGGATCAGCCATTCCATAACCAGACTGATCTGCAACATAGCCGGATCCAGTGTGCAGTTGTGAGTTGTCAAAAGCCATAGATTTTAATGCGTCTTTAGCTGCAAAAGACAAATATGCTAAAAATCGTCAGTTTGCTTTGTTTGAAAGGGATTGCACTATCTGCACTTGGCCAATTCACTTGAAATAAAACCACCATTGCCTAAATTATAGTTAGACCATAAACCATAAAAAGAAACCCAAATTCAAATAAAAAAGGGTACATGAGGAAGATACCGTAGATGCTACTTCTTTAAATATCAGAAGTAGCCATATCCCCTTCTGTACAGCATAGTCGTACATATACAACAATATACCCAGTGTAATCCCGCAGGTGGGATTTGGAGGGTAGAGTGTATGCAGACCCTTACCGCTACCTCTCAGAGATAGAGAGGTTGTTTCTAATATTAGGTGAAGGGAGAAACAATCCTGTTAGCCTTTCAAAGCTCAAAAGAAGACGCTTATGTTAACAAGTCGCCAGAATTTAGACCCCCATAGAATGAGGAAAAGAAAGGGACACAGATTAATATCTTGCAGTCTTTCGGCTGACACTTTGAAAAGTTTGAATAGGAGAGCGAAACGGTATACACCCAATAGGCCTAGAAGACAAATGGGAATCATCAACACCAAGTGATGAAAAGGTACAGATTGTTTGGACAACTCTCAAAACAATAGGAACGCTTCTCAAACTACTCATCCTGAGAAACCCAAAATATTTACATGTCAATAGTGTAAGCCTAAAAAAGCCAAGTACCGGATGGAGGCAAATGATACTATACTTAATTTACAGTGAAGTGGTTAAAATTTACAGCACACGAATTCCAGTAATAAGCTTCAGTCAGCTGCTTCCTTTCTCAGTTATACATGTGCTATAATGAAAGCATGTAAAAAGAAAAAAAATATGCAGAAGAGCCAGGAATAAACCAAACCATATGACCATTATCAACATAAAAAAGACGGATACAAGAGTCAGTTGCATAATAGTGCCGTTCTGTAATGGAGAAAATATATCATTGTTACATATTGACCTGGTTCAGTGGAGAGTGCAATACGATCTCGTAAGATAGTCAATTCAGGTGACAATTCCTCAGAGCCCATAAGCTTCAAGTATTCCATTGCAGTAGTTAAAAGCCCTTGACTTGCTAGGATTTCAGCATACTTCTCAAGAAGCTTGCAAAGAGAAGCACTGAATCTCTTTTGCCCAGTTGCCAATGCAAAGACTATCGTCTTTTCCATTAAATCCTACAGGTAGGAACAGAAACTACTATTGAGTGTCTTACTGATAAACATAAAACTCAGAAGAATCTGAATGCAATACCTGAAGAAGGTCAACATATGATTTTCCATCAGCCTTTCCTGCCAAACTCCTCGACCATATTTCTATAGTTTTATCAATGTTCCCTGCACATATGTAACACAGTGTTGCTGGAAGGCTTTCACCAGCAGCCAAGAGTCTTGAAGCAAGTGTATCGCACAATGACGTCCATTCATCTTGTGGAGCAAACTGCATGAAGGTGATAAGAAGATCAACAGGTGAACTTCGCTTCAGATGGATAACATAAAAACTCTCCTCGGTGAACATCCCAGAGGTGTGCACTTATTGATTGGATCAGAGCAGATTTTCATATATCCGACCTTGTCGATGAGCTTTTTTATAATGCCCCTTACACCCCCACCGCAAAACAAAAAAAGGAAATAATGATTAGGATGTTAGGTAGAGGAACTTACAGTGCAAAGGAGTGCAAGTGTTTCCTTCCAGGACTTCAAAGGCCGAGTGTTTACAAGGCTCATTAGATCATTGTTCACCATAGCAGCAACAACCTGAAGTTATTGTTTAGACCAAACACACAAATTTTAAAGAGCATGGACTAATCTCTATTCAGAAAATGACAGCCATGATATAAATGGACCTTACCTTAAGGTATGAAGAGTGACTAGTTTTAAGGTATTGATCACGAGTTTGCTCCCACAAAGAAGCACCACCGACGTGAGCAATAACCAGAGCATCAGCCATTCTATTTGCAGATATGCATTGTGCAACAGCCCCCTTATAGTCACCGACAACCAACGCGCGTTGTACAGTTTCATCAAATGATGTGTCCGCACTCTCCTCTTGTACATCCATTTCCGGTTGGGAGTCCTTCACATCAACTGACTCGCCAACATCAAAGGTATTCACAGACGTTGACACAGGTGTATCAGCTTTGGGACTCGGAAGATTGTTAAAAAAATCTTCCCCATTGTCCAGCACATGCATTAAGTTCTCGTTGTTTGCAGCTTCTTTACCTGAAAGATTCTCATCAAGGGCAAGGGCATTTACTTGCTCAGATATATCATTCTGCATAGTATCTTTTTCTTCAACAGGCAGACTAAAACCAAGATGAGAAAGCAGTTTTGTCCTTGCATCCCCATCCTCTTCAAGCATAACCTTCAAGAAGCCCCATATTTCCCTTTCGCCTGAAGATCTGTTAAGAAAAGCACAAGCAAGCTGAGGTAAACCGGAAAATGGATGCAACCTGTGAAAGAAAAATTCACCAATTTGAGGAAAAGGACATACTCTGACTCTTGGAATTTCTTTTCACAGAAAACCCTCAGTGAGGTTTTCTCTCCATTCTGAATCGCAGTCTCAAATTCAGAAGATCGAGTTACCAGACCTTGTTCAGTGACTATGCTATGCACATGGACCTACAAAGGAGTAAATGTTACTACAAAGCAAAAGGCTATAAAGGAGGGATTACAGAAAATCCACTGGCATACCTCCGTCGGTCCAGTTGGACCATCTGCAGAACCAAATGAAACAAGCTTTCCACCAAAGCCAAATGAGACTCCAGACTTTTTCTTAGACCACCACTTTGGAGCTCGTAAGGGAGCTGATCAGCACATGCAAATGAAAACCCCAAGAAGGTTAACACAAGGGTCACAACTTTTTTCCTTTCAAAGCAGAAAGAGACCAAGAGATGTGCCATGCAGTAATGCAGATAAAAAAGAACAGTTCTTCTACCTCACGTGAGTACTACGAAATAGCATAAGGAAGATGCACTGAATATACTACCCGTATATCTTCTTTTGTTCATGATATAGGCATAATTGGCAGTGCATTTTTGCCTTTTTTATATTTTCGGCTTTTGATTCACGGCTCCTTTCGTAACTTGATATCTAGAGAGCCACTCATCCACACACACATCCTCAAGTAGACAAGCTAATTTTTAAAACAGAAAATTATGCTACAAAATATTGACCATAGGGAAAAATTGTCTCTAAGCAAGCACCTTGTTTCAACTATATGATAACTTCTTTTCTTATATTCAAAAAGAAACATACAGCCTGATGCCCTAAACCTGAAAAGATGTTTATAGTAAATACTAAGAAGGGGGGGAGGATGAAGATAAACAAAATTCCATCACACCTGCGCCAAAATAACCCTCTCCATCGCCAGCTCGACCACAGCCCTGCAGAACACAATAATTTGAGTATCATTCACCAATTAAAACAAAAAAGAAAACACTGTGGTACAGGAAAACAACAAGTCATAAAATACAAGGAGAAAAGGCGTTCCTGATTCACCACACATGTGGTCGTCAAGAACAATCAAAATACCAAGCACTAACCATCTGGAATATGAGGAACATCTATTATTTGAATGCTAAGTCTACTGAGGGATATTGTTATACAGGTCCATCCTACCTACACTACTGTATCTAGTCAACATATCTCAACTCAAAAATAGCAACAGCATAACAAAACTGGTAAGAGGAAAAGGAGGCAGGGAAAATCTTTCTAGAGTTCTTTATTTATATTCAGCATTGCGTACAAAACACTGCAATTTGATATATAAAACATAAAATTTAAGAGGCAAGGACCTCTATGTTGTAAATGCCAATTTTTCCGTCAAATGATGATGCTGAGATCACCCCTGGACACTTTGGATACCAATGCACATCAAAATTCCAATTGGTTCCAGCTGGCAATTCGGAGACAATCTGGGAAAGTTAAACAATACAACAATCAGTACTTCTTCAAAGCTTTCCATAGATAACTAAATAAATAAGCAACCATTCACTAGTTTAAGAACTATTACCAAAAGTAAAGGTCAACAGAGAACAACATTTCCGAAACAAAAAATATAAATTGACAATATGAGGATATGAATGATCAATTCAATTTCATTCACCTCTCCAGACACAACATCCCAGCAAATAGTGCGGTTATCTTTGGCACAAGTAAGCAAGTAGGAGCTGTCAAGGGGACACCAAGACATTGCAATGACACCTGAGTGGAAAAAATCCAAGATTAAGGAAAATTGTAAAGATATCAATGTAATTAGATAAACTAGAACTCTAATCCTTACTAACAAGCTTAAACTTTAATGTTTTGCTTTAAGATCAAATTATCCTAAAAACAGAAATTTTAGGTATGCCACACCAATAAGCTTCCCTTATTGGTTGCTCAAGGACTTTGAATGTAAGATTTTGTTGAATATCTGAAGACTGAGATCATGGGAACTGGGCGCTAGGTTTATATTTAGTATAATTTTCCCTGTTACACGCTAGCAAAGTCAAAAAAATTCTTCCCCCACTCTAAAAGATATTCAGTTACTATTTAAAAAGGTTCCAAGCTTATACTTTACAACTAAGTGACGTGTGATTGATATTCTTTAATCTTGGAAAGGCAAGTTTGTGCTCCCTCTACCTCACATCCCTTCCATCTAACCAAGTTCTGTCTTCCTCCCCAAACTCCTCCATCTCAGTTCTCAGCATTTCTTGCAGGATTCAAAGCTGAACTAATCCTAGCTGGCATTCATAAGAATGAAAAGGAATATTTTTTTTTATTTTTTATTTTTTTTTTTTTTTGGGGGGGGGGGGGGGGGTTGGGGGTGATACAGAGGGATGGGGTGATTTAAACATCCTTCCCTTCCAAATCTACCACCCAATCATGATGTTAAACTCCTTGCCACTTAATCGTTAATCAGAATCCACTGGCAACATGTCAAATAAGTTGTATACAAAATCAGTTAAATGCTGCAGCAGTTTCCTTTCTTTTGCCAAAAGAACCAAGAGAGCATAGTATGATTGTCATGATGACCATTCAGTACCAAAATCACATACCCCAAAGTGGTGAAGCATTTCAGGTGGATGCCATGTCAGCAAAAGACAGGAAGACATTGAGAGAGCAGCAAAGAAGATAAAGCTCCAACTAAGGAGCAGGAAACAAACTAATTACTAAACTACCAATCTTGAATCACCATAAGAAACAACCATTGCACAGATTGTCAGCCATATGCTTCAGAAAAACAAATTGACTTGTATAAAATAAAGTTTGCATATCATTTGTTGTCCTCCAGAAAATACTACCACCACTATACCAGTACAGCAATTGCATTCCCCTCCACACACCACACACTTTATTTATAAGCGACTAGAATCATAAATTGACTGCAACTAAATGGGCTAAGCTCAGCAATAGTATTTTCAAATCTTTAATAGAGTTCAGCCTCATATGTAGGATAGAATTTCACCACCATTTGTCTCTTCAAATTTGTGAATTCTAAGACAGGCGAAGCATGGAAATTATAGATCTGGTGAGTGCACTAACCTTTAGTGTGACCCACGAACTCTTTCACAGGAGACAGTATATTCCGCATATCCCACAGCTGAAGCAATAATATATTAGTTAGTCATTAATCGCGACGATCTGAGAAAGACAAAAGAGTAGAATTCTTACCCTAAGTGCAGGTGAACCGTCTTCATCGGAAGCAACGATGAGCTGCGTGGCAACATCAGGATGCCACTGCAATACAGAGCACCGCCTTCTAACAGAATCTGTGAAACTGCAGAGTTGCCCGATGCAGGTTTATTTTTCATTATTGTTGTTAATCTCAAATGCAGGAGTAATGTTCAACTTATGGTAACTCTTGAATATAATAACAAAATTAAAAGCCTAAATTTTATGGACTCCTTTTACCTTATCACTGGCTTCTGCTTCTTCAAATCCCACACAACTGAAATAAGAAAAGGAAAAAAAGGAGATATTATCGCAACCTTTAGAAAAAAGAGTAACGCAGGCAACTTCTGCTTCTTGCTCACCAGTTGTCCCATTAAGTGAAGTAGACGCCAATATATGCTGAACCTTGTTGTTCCAAGATACATAAGAAATTTCACCTTGAGTTGATGATCCACTACCCTGTAAAAAGGAGTCAAGATCTGAGTCAGATAACTTAAATAAAATGTCAAGATCTAGAACTTCTCAATAAAACTATAGCACAGTTATAGGCCAGGAGTAGCAGATAGAAGATAAAACACCATCAGATCAAAACCATAATAAACTGAAACAAACAACAAACTAAGTTTTCTGATATTGCATGTTATAGGCCAGGATTACCGGATAGAAAGAGAAACACCACCAGATCAATGCCATTATTAACTGAACATACAATAAACTAAGTTTTCTGGTATGATTATAACTCACACTTATCATTCCTCTTAAACAATCAGTTCCATTATTATTCTATTGCAAGCCACTTGTAAGAAAGCATAACTACAAAACTCAGTGAGAGACCATCTGCTTCAACCTTAATGGGCAGGTTTACCCAATGCCTGTATAATGGTTGTATGCAAAGTGCCTGCTGGAATAGCAAGGCGTATGCAAGTCGGGGCGAAACTAGTATCAGTACAGAAAATGACCGAGATAATCCCCCAATATTTAGTAGCCTAAAACGTTGGAATGTCCCTTTTTGCTAATGGATGGCAATAGGACTCGAAATCAGAACCACTACCTACTTCCATAGTAAGTTCACTTGCTTGAGTACCTTATTTAAAAGTTTATTCTTCTGAAAAATAAACACTTATAGTTATTTGATTTAGGTTTGACTGTCTGAAACCGCACAATGTCACCGATATATGCCAATGTACCAATTAGCAAAAAGTGCATCTAGAAAGCCAGAAACGACCTCCTCTATTTTCACCAAGGAATGTTAAAACTCCCGCCAGAAACTAGTCCTCAAAGACATGTCCCTTCAAAACAATAAAAAAAAATGCATGTCCCTCTAGCTACACATTGCTTAGTTTCCAAATCACTCTTTTCAGTCAAGAGAATCATTAACAACATTGTGTAGGATATTCTTCAAGATTTTCTCGACTTAGAACACACCAGTCAAATCCTTAAGGTGAAGACCTTAACCAGGAAAGATACTACATGAACTGGACCTACAAAAGGGTTGAAACGTAGTGGATTATGCAGCAATGTCACTCTGCCAGTTACAATATAACATAGCTTATTTAAATTATATACCAAAGCATTTTACCCACTATTCAATAAAAATTGTATTTCAAGGTGATAACTGCAATCATTCTGCTGCAGTAACTTAGTTAATGACGCATGTCCCTGGCCCAGAAAGTCCTATACATGCAAGAAGACAACAACTGTATTTCTTCTAGCACGGAAACCGACCTTTTTTACAACCAACCTAGAATGTGACTTTGAGGTGATTAAGCTCCACACCGCATGTTTTTAACCAAATGCAATGACCAATTATGCAAAGCAACGACTCCTCATACTAGGTTGAATTATAGTGTCATCAAAAGGTTAAAACCCCACAAGTCAAAAAAACCTCCTCAGTCTCCCCACCATTAAAAAAAACATTACAGATACTGAAAGGCAATACAACATTAGAAATATTTTATTAAAAAATTTAATGATTATATCATAATACATTAGAAACCAAGAGTTTGGAAATATTCCCTAGTTCATGTATCTCGTATGTTAAACTCTTTTTAACAGATAAACCTCAAGTGCCAGTGGAACAAGGTTCAAAACACATGGATAATTAGCCCATTTATCTTCTTCTTTTTTTACGACGGGGAAAACCCGCAGCCGCTACCCTTTGGGTGCACACAGGGTAAGAACCCTGCTCCTATGCAATAGCTCGCAAACCACATGGGAGAGGTAACCTGCACCAGGAGCTCGACCAAGAAGGCAAACCCCTTGCTAGGGTTTCGAACTTGAGACCTCCAACATGGAAGTCGCAAGCTCAAACCACTAGGCCACCCCGAATGGTTAGCCCATCTCTCTTCTCCTCTCCACTTAACAAATACCAGGTTGAATTTGTCTGTGGCAGGATTGGACCCATGACATGCGCCTAACTCACACATCACACCCACACATCATGTGATGTGCTCTTATCACTAAAACCAAGCCCAAAAAGTAGGCATGCTAAGTACATTTTGATGGCAATGGATTGGAAGATGGTCTATCTGAGAGAAGAAGAAATAGCAAGTGCTTGAGAAGAAGAGTAGTTGTGAGAGAATGCGCTTTGAGTGGCAATTCCATTCTTACTGTCCTAGGAAGAAGGAAAGGATAAAAGATCCAGGCAGCATCTCGTATGTAACTACCAATTTTCCCCATCTCATATGTTAACAATCAATTTCAGCAGAGACGTTTCCTCTTCTTGCTTCACGGTAGCTCTATATATAACACCAGAAATTGAAATTAGCAATTGAGTGCTACTTCATTTTTCTTGTTACTCTTTAGGTATTTCTGGCTATCAGTTACCAAGGGAAACTGCTGCTACTAGAGTTACAATCAACAATACCAATCAATTTAAAAACCCAATAGATATGAAGGAGCATTTTAAGAATAGGAGCGTCATGCTTTACATTTGACTTGAATGAATGGCCTCAGAAAAATACAAGAAGTTTTATCATTTTTCCTTGGTTATCTCTTTTGCACTGTGTTTGATTTATAGGAGGTGCAGCCAGGGTGACACTAGAATTTATGAAGAAAAATTGCATGAGAAATGCTAATAAAAAAGATTTTAAATGTCAGATATGAAGGAGCATTTTAAGAATAGGAGCGTCATGCTTTACATTTGACTTGAATGAATGGCCTCAGAAAAATACAAGAAGTTTTATCATTTTTCCTTGGTTATCTCTTTTGCACTGTGTTTGATTTAGAGGAGGTCCAGCCATGGTGACACTAGAATTTATGAAGAAAAATTGCATGAGAAATGCTAATAAAAAAGATTTTAAATGTCAGATATTACATACTTTAAGGGGAGGGAAATGGCTAGGTTCTGAAGGTTTCGCAATATCCCATATACAGATTTCACCTTCATCAGCTCCAGATGCAAGGAGATTTGGAGTAAACCCATTAAACTCCAACCCGCGAACCTGTAAGTAATGAGGGAAATAATATCATATCATCACAGGATTACGAAAAGATGCCTACACAAAGAACAGGAGGCAAAACGGCGAAAAGGTAAAACTTACAGGTCCTTTGTGCCTCGAGAGATTGCCGACAAGAGCACTTTCAATAGCTTCAGACCCATTTCTACTTCCAAAGAAAGTGACAGAAACAAAAATTATATAACGTCAAGGTTGAAAGATCAAAAGAAATATATATGTAATCAAAGCAACAATTCAAAAAATGCATCATCAAATGAGTATATTCTGCCCCTTCTTTCACCATTAAAGGATAATATATAAGTCTTGCTACCTTGTGTACACCATTTTCATTACTAACTGTAAACAAGAACAATTTTTCCGAGAGAACGAGCAAATAAACAAGTATAGGTGAAAACGAGACAACAAAAAGGGCCTCAGTGAGGAAGTGGTTCTCAAAAAGAGTTTAAATTGGAAGAACCTTTATCAGGAAAGTTAAGTAATGCAGACAGCATCTCTGAACTTGGCAACTCTACATGCCCATGGCAATACATGCATATTTTGTATCACATCAATATATTGCCATGTACATTCTATACTAAAATTCGTATAAAATCTTCAGAAAAGCAACCACAAAAGTATGTCCTACTATAAGATATTAAGGAGACTAGAAATGATTGTTCAGGAATTGTCTAAGTTAAGTCATCAAAAACGAAACACAATCAATATTTCTTTTGATTCCTTAGCTCGGAAAGAGAAAGTAGATACACTACTCGCTACCTACAGCCAACCCAACTTCTAAGCATCCCAGTTCAAAGATTGCATATTGATCACCAAGTTTTGGCATTTTTTAGTGAGAAAAATATATTTTATGAATAATGTTTTATCAGGGAGAAAATGTCTTTAGGTACCAAAATGAAAAAGAATCCTGCCCTTCAGAAATGCACTGAAACCTGGATCGTCAATAGCTGATCTAGTTCATATACAGCACCACTATTCAGCGAAAGAACAAATATTGGACACACTAAACGTTTGCACTTAGTTCAGCTCTTATACTATCCATCTACAAGTGGAATTCCTCATAAAGGTGTGCATATGAATCGTGAATTCATCAGACTAAGAATTAAGTAAACCCGATCACTAACCACAAAATAGAAAAACGACATTGACCTATTCAATTAAAAAAAGATAAAAACAGAAATTGGAATTACGAGATCAGAGGCTTGGGATTCCAAAGTCCAATATTTCCATCAACAAGCCCACCAGCAATGATTCCATACGAGAACTCCTCCGAATTGGACTGACATTTCCCCCAAGACAACCGATTATACCTCTCTGAACTCGGAATCGAACCTGTGAGTTTCAGCTGCTGATCATCCGATACGAAATCAACCTCAAAAATGTCGAGATTAGCAGTGGAGCTGAACGACAGATCCACCGCTCCCGCCATCGTTCCAGCCGCCAGATACGGTGCCTCCGGCGCGAAGGCCGCCGAAGCCGATCTGTTCACCATCTTTATGCACGCCATCGGATCAGCAAATCGAAATTAAAACTATCTACACGCCACCTAAACCAGAAATCGAATTGATACAGGTTGAGATATTGTGTATAGATTTTGAAATGAAAAGAAAATGGAGAGATCTAGGGTTAGGGTTTGAGAAATTGGGATCGAAGCTTTTTCTTCAGATAGATCGAGATGGAGAAGAGAGAGGACAGAGTGTTGAGTCTCTTCTCTGTTTATTTTTTCTTTGAGAATTAATTAATTTCTTTTTTTAAGATTAGATATTCTTCATATATAGTGTTGTTCCCTTTTGCTATTTTTTTTATTTTTTTTCTATTTTACTTCACTCGATTTAGATTTGGAGAAGAAGGGTACAAGGGAAATTATCAGGAAAAGTGAGGTTAATATTGGAAATTCAGAATCGCCTTCGTCATAGAACCATTTACGTATTGCCACGTGTCATACGTTACACATGTACCTAAAAGTCGGAAACTGTGAACAGAAAAAAACAAAAGAAAAAGAAAGGCTAAATTTTGACAAAAGAAAAATCTCTCTCTTTTACCTATGAATCAAAATCAAATTGTTGTTGACACTAGAAGTTTGTCATGGGATGATTTTTCAATTTTTTAAAGTGTAATTTAATATTTTTGTGCATATTTATTTTGTTGTGATTGAATTTTATTAGTGGATTGTGAACATAAACATTATCATATAAAGTTTTTTTTTGTTATATTCTAAAAAATTATTATTTGATTTTGATTTTATTTGTGTAAATCATGATAGATTAATTAAATAATTTTTCATAAAACATTATTGAAACAGTCGACTTGAAGTTCAGTTTATGTTTGTTCAATTAACTTGTTTCACTAATTTACACCGACTTAAGTTTATCAAAAACTAAAAAACTAAAATTTATTTCTTCTTATTATTAAAAAATTATATTTTCTTAATTGGAAACATCAACAATTTAAGAAAGTGAATTTTTGAGTCCTCTTTGATGAACTCTCTTTTTATACTGTGAAAAAAGTAAAATTAACTAAAGATCTTAAAATTATTTAAAAGCAAAAAATACTAATCAGAGTTTGTTAGAGAATTTCAAAATATTGAATTTCTCTTGTAGTTCATTCACATTTGCTATAGCACCTGGACCATTAGTAATAGTACAATATTTATAGTACTGAAAGATTTAAGTTTTTTCAAAATCATATGAGTACATATTTTACTTTCTCCTACGTATAAGAGCATCGTCAATAATCAATATGTCTTCAATAATAAGTCAAAGCAATAATGTTATATCATGTATGTCCTCTTAATTGGTAAGTTTGCCAACTATTAAGCAAGTTCCTTTCATTTCTATCACCTTGTAATTCATTTGATTTGTAATAATTAATTATTGTTTGATATCCCATAATTTTATAGTAAATGTAAGGTAGGTTGCATTCTACGTGAATCACCAACAATTATTTCTCTTAATTATTTAGAGATGAAGACGAAAATAATATTTTTAAATTTTGTCTTGTCACTGATATTATTGTTCATATTTTATCTTTTATGCACAAAAAAAGGTCAAATTTTTACTTTAGACGATCTAAAAAGAGAAATTGTAATTATAAATATTTTTTCCAACGTAATTTATTATTTTATTTTATATATATATAGATAAAGTGAACAAGCAGATAATCTTAGTAGATAGATATTCATGTTCAATAAAAATAAAAATTCTATAGAACATTGTATACTTCTAGATATATCGAAGTTTTAGGTGACAATAAGTAATAAGAATTTATTATTTGCAATAATTGGCTTCTATTATAAAGTGAGGTGGAAAATAAGTAATAAAAAATAGTTGTTAGTATTAATAGGGTTTAATTTTATTATGAAGCAAGGTGAAAAACAAGTGTTTTGGATCTGATTTGTTAGCATTTAATAGAGGTCTAAATCATAATCATTTAGATTCAGTCTATTAAGTATGTTTGTTTTTTTAGGTCTGAATCTGCCCATTAAATTCATTTGTTCTATTTTTAGAAATCTTTTAATTGGTTCGAAGATGTACGAATGAATCAAATTTTTAGGAGATTCTTAACAACATTCAAACTCATTTAATAAGTTATCAAAAAATAATAGCGCTTCTCTTCTTTAAGCGTGCTTTTTTACTCATAACTAAAAACTTTCTTTTTCTCTTTTTTCAATCAAACACCATTTTTTTCCTCTTGAATTGGTAAGTTATCATAAATTCTTTCAAGTTTTTTTTATATTAATAATTTTCTTGTATTGACTTTGTCAAGAACACTGCTGGTGTATTGGTGTTTATCAAGGTTTTTGAATGAAAAAATTGTACTCCAAATCATGATTACTAAAACTTTTTTTGTAATCAAAAGTTATATATTTTGTTGAAATTAAATTTTTATGATATTTTGTTAATTTAATGTTAATTTCACATGCAAATTTAGATATTGAAAACGAACAACATTAATTATTTAGTTTTCATATTTAGAGACGACGTCTTAATATTCAAATGTGTATTCAGATCAAAACATTGGTATCTTAATACAAATGTAAATATTCAGTTGTGTATTCAGATTCACATCTCTTACTCTTAATAAAAACAAACGAGGCTGTCGCGCCTCATTTTCGCAGAAAACGGGTTTTGTGCACGACCTAACAACTCTTTTGGGATTTTGAGTTTTTGGAGTCGCCACCTAACGAATTAAGGCGCGTTATGGCACCTATCTAACCTAATTAAGTCTAACTAAGGTCAACGAGCCAGAGATTAGGGTAAGGGTTCAAATTACCTCGAGGGGAAGGTGTTAGGCATCCCTCGAGGTCCACAAGTGTGGGTCCCGGCCGTATCTCATGCAATTTATGTGGGGGTTACGAGTAGCAATCAAGGTCATTTAATTTATTAATTTATTTAATCTTGCTAAGTGATAACAAATATAAAACAATTGATATTATTTTATTAATTTAAACATGCAAGGCTACATGATAGCAATAAATAAACAATCAAATTTTATTTTTTATTTAAGCATATGAGACTATGTTATAAAACGAATTTGGCAAAAATTAAGCAATTAGTATGTGCGAAAGTAAAGTTTGAAAATTGACAAGGTTTGAGTATGAAATTTTTATTAAAAAAATGTTTGTTTCTTTATAGGGATGATGCCACGATATTGTTGATCGCGCTCCTCCACCATAGAAACAATTTTGATTTGAGGTCGGTCTAAAAAATAGTTTATATTTTTGAAAAGTGATTTAAAAGATTTAGTTTGCATATAGGCACATAAACATTTACATATAAATGCACATAATTTCTTTTGAAATTCATGGGTAGGTGGTACTTCCGGGGACGCGTCGGGTTTAAAAAAATTGGAACTAGACCTCATAGTTCCTTTTGACTTTCCCACTAACGATAGGTTAGGAGATAGTACTTGTAATTTATTTCAAAAATAATGTCATAATCAATCCAAAATTTCAAAAAGAAGATTGAATAATGACTTTTTTGGAAAATTATGTTGCAAGGTTTTGATATGAAATATTTTTTAAAAAAAAGCCAAGTAATTTGCATGAAATGATTCTAGCTTAGTATTTTTATTTTATTTTATTTTTTAAAAAAAGTATTGCATCATGAATGCGGAAGACAAATAAGATTAATATTAATCAATTTTGGGGGAAGGACACAAATATGCACAAACAAATTTTATTTTTATGGATATGCTAAGAGTTTATTTACAATTCTATAGACATGATTTCTAGGTGTTTTTTAAAAAAAAGAGTAACATATATATTTATGATTTTGTAAATGATATGAACAACTTAATACTTAGGCATAGTTTCTACGTGATAAGACAAATGAAAATTTATAACATATTTTTAACATCTAACAACCTACTAGATTATTAAGATTTGATTTTAACATTAAGAAATTAATGGAATCTAGTTATATATATATTTTTTTTTAAGACTTATTAACAAGCATCAAACAATTGATTGGATTATAACACCTACAAATAATTCTAGGTGGTTAAAGACAAACCTACAGGCATGATTTCTAAAAATTTATAATTAACAAGTAAGCATATAATCCCCCTCCCCTAGACGACCCCCCAAATAAATTTATATATATGATCTTTAGAGTTACAATTGTTACAACATTCGAATAAATAAAATAGGAGAAAAATATATATACATTCAAATAAACAAATAAATCTTTCTTCAGTTAATCTTCAACTTGGACTTCAAATTTGAAACATGTCAAAGTAATCAAATAACAGTTAAGCAAAAATAACAATTACCGGATTCTCAATGTATTGTTAAAGTAGCAAGAGAGCAATGAGAGAAGAGAGAGTGATGAGAGAATTTTTGATTGAGAGTGAATGAGTGTGTGTTCTTGTATGTATGAGCAATGAGAGAATGAGAAAATTTAAGAATAATGTAGCATTTGTGGTAAGAAAGTAAGAATGAGTTAGAATATGTGAGTTCTTTTCAAAGGTGTCAATGTGTCAATGAAAGGAGGGGAGGGAGTCCTATTTATATAGGAAATAAGGGGGAGCACAATAATGGAAATAAAATAAATCAAGGAGTTAATTAATACTATTTCCTTATTTTCAAAGAGAGCCAAAATCAGAAAATATTTAAAATATTCCATTACCAAAAAAAAAAAATTAACTAGTAAGAATGGAGTAAAAATACCTCCCCTTAAATAAAGAAGAGCCAAAATCAGATTCTTAAATTAATTTTTTTACCATATAAAAAAAAAACAATTAAGAATCAATCAATTTTGCAAATAAGGAAAAAGAGATCAATTAATATTATTATTATTATTTTAACAAGCAGAGAGTAATAAAAAAACAATTCTTTTACCTAAATTAACACAATTACTAAATGCAAATCCAATAAGAGATCTAATACATTAAACAAATAAGGAATTGATAGTTTACTAAATTTGAAGTGTCAGCAACCTGTCAAAACTTAGGCTAAGCAAAGACAAAATAAGAAGGAAAAAAAAAAACCAATAAAGGGAAAGAACTATTTAGGCAATCACAAATGATTTATTTCCTTAGCCAAAGGAGAACTAAATCAACCACTCTATTTAGGGTTAAGGAATACCCATTAATCATATAAACTATATTAAAGGGGTCATATAAACTATATTAAAAGGTAGACTATACTAAGGGAGAAGTAATAATAAATTTGATTAACCTCAATCAAGCAAAAAGAATGGAGAGCTAACGATTAAGTGTAAACAAGAAACCTCACAAGATTAATTACTGTAGGTCACATAGTCAAAACTTAAGTAAGACAAATTAAGCATACTCAATCAATTTAAATTCACTTATCATGATGGAGCCATTGACAATAAATAATCCACCAACATACAATATTCAATCAACACTAAAATATAAATCAGCAATTATACTTCAAACCATAAACACGTAAGTAAAAAGAAAACTAAAAATTTACATCAATCTAGGCAAGCAGGAAGGACAAATGACTGTATTCGATAAAGTATCGAAACATAACAAAATCTGATGATTTGAACTAACATTTCAATTTTAAGACTAAAATGAATTTTACATGTACTAAGCATGCATAGAACTTCCATATGAAGAAAAAAAAATCAAAGTCACATTGCAAATAAAAAGAAGAGTAAAATTTCTAAAAGATGCAATAATATGAAAAGAATGTACCCGGACGGATCTGTTAAAGATTCGTCATTTGAACAACTTGAAGCTTTCAAAAACTCCATCAGAGCTCGCCTTGTTTACTAGTTCGGAGCTGCTGGTCGGAAAAGGGAGGAGGAGCCACGGGAGAGGGAGGAAAACGAAAGGGAGAGAGTCACGCTGCCGGCGACGGTGGGCTGGTGGTCGTCGCTTGGTGGCTGCTGGTTCCTTGTGCTGCTGTTCTCGCCAACAAAATGGAGAGAACGAAGGGGAAGAGAAGGAGGAGGTTGGGCGACGGGAGAAAGGAGACAGAGAAGAAGGGTGGAGAAGAGGGAAGGGAGGAAGACGAGAGGGAGAGAGAGGGGCGGTAGAGGGACAGCTGCTGCTTCTGTCCGGCAGCCTCCCTCGCTGGAAAAATGGAGGAAAGGGAGAGAGGCGGCTGGCTGGTGAGGATGGAAGAGGAAGAAGAATTTTTAGGGATTAGGTTCTTTTAGGGTATTAGAAAATAGGAAGAATAAGAGATTAAATCTTGACCGTAGAATTAGTTTAGATGAGTGGTTAGAATTTAATCTAGGATTTAACTTAAAGGATGGATGGTTGAGATTAAAAGATGGAGTCTTGAAATCAAATTGGAATGGCTAAAATTCTAATGAAAGAGGGGCTATGATTGAAATAAAAGTTGAATTAGAGTGGCTAGAATAGAATAGGCTAAAATTTAAATAATTTTATGGAAAGTGTAGGAATTACTATTTAATTAAAATACTACATATATTAAAATATTTTTTTGTATAATTGAAAATCATCTAAATTTTAAAACATTTGAAATTCATTAATAATTTTAAAATATAACAATATTTACAAAAAATTTTATAAAGTACGATACTAAAATATATAATTTTTTGAGAAAAATCGACTAAAACTTCAAAACTTTTAAGTAAATTTTAAAATACGTATTTAATCGAATATAATCCTAAAAATGGTTAAAGGTCGGTCAAAATTGGGTGTCAACAGCTGCCCCTTGGTTGATTGAGAATGAAGAATGAATTGTCGGACAACCAACGTTGACTTAGTAGCCGATTTTGTCCGACCGACGAGAGATGTCAGTTGGATCAATTGAAACGATATAGAGTTGAAAAAGGGTACGACCGAGACTTTGGTTTTTAAGCCGCCTACATATCTCTGGTTATACGAGAATCAGGTCGTGTGTAGTTCTAGATTCAAGAGCAAATGAAACTCTTAAAAGTTGAAAGAGCGGTAAGGTATTCGGAAGGCACGATATCGGCTTGAATGGATAAGATTAGAGTAGCGAGAAGAGAGAGATTGAGAGGCTAAAAGAGCGTGACAGAGAAGCGAGAAGAGCATGATAGAGTAAGGCTATCAGCCTTTGAGCGAGGGTTCGGAGTATGAAAAGCGAAGAATTGATAGAGTCATTGTTGTGATAGAGGATAGCGTGATAATTGTAATCAAGGGCGATCGGTCATATCTGCAAATTCTAGATAAAATGTTAGCTTATAAATAGATAAAGTATGACCAATAATAATAAAATATGAGTTCTGAATAGACAAGAGGTGATAAAAAGCGTATCTGTTTGAGACGTAGTGCAAACCTTAATAGTCTTCAACTTCTTTAAGGATTGAAACCCATCTCTGAAGAATAACGTCAAACTCCAAAATATTTGATAGTATAAACATATAATAATATACGCAAAATGTCTGGTTGTAAGGAGAGACGAGAGTAAATGTCGTATTGTAAGGCAGATGAGCCTAAACATCCTATTTGTAAGGCGGAAGAGCCTAAACATCCTATTGTAAGGCGGAAGGGCCTAAATGTCGTATTGTAAGGCAGACGAGCCTAAACATCCTATTGTAAGGCGGAAGAGCCTAAACATCCTATTGTAAGGCGGAAGAGCCTAAATGTCGTATTGTAAGGCAGACGAGCCTAAATGTCGTATTGTAAGGCAGACGAGCCTAAATATCCTATTGTAAGGCGGAAGAGCCTAAACATCCTATTGTGAGGCGGAAGAGCCTAAACATCCTATTGTAAGGCGGAAGAGCCTAAATATCCTATTGTAAGGCGGAAGAGCCTAAATATCCTATTGTAAGGCGGAAGAGCCTAAATGTCGTATTGTAAGGCAGACGAGCCTAAATATCCTATTGCAAGGCGGAAGAGCCTAAATGTCGTATTGTAAGGCAGACGAGCCTAAACATCGTATTGTAAGGCAGATGAGCCTAAATATCCTATTGTAAGGCGGAAGAGCCTAAATGTCGTATTGTAAGGCAGACGAGCCTAAACATCATATTTTAAGGCGAAAAAGCCTAAACATCCTATTGTAAGGCGGAAGAGCCTAAATATCGTATTATAATAAGGCGGGAGAACTTAAATATATATTCAGTCAGTCGTAGAAGAAAGTTGATAATAGCCTCTTAAAAAAAATCTGAGGATAGTATGACTTACATTGTAGCTCCTGTGCTTGTTTTGCCTTTAGAGTTGCATTCCGTTGTGATGAAATTTTTGAGGATTTCTCAAAAATTTTTGCCCCAGTTTAGAGTATAAGATATATACTCACTTTGTTAAATATCTCTGTGAAAATTTTTGAGGTTCCCTCAAAAATTCTGCCCCAGTTTATTAGTGGGGGAATTTTTCATCCTGCTTTACTCAAAGAAAAATTGTAAGTTCCAAAAAAGTGATTGTCTTGTATTTGGACATTAAGGCTCGACTTCGAATTCAAGTGCCAAATATGTTCATGAATTGTCAATTAGCCTAGATTTGAATTTGTAAAGAAGTGTTTTGAATGACCATGGGAAAGAAAGAAAATTTATTTGATAGAGACCGGACCCATCAAGGGTTGCCTACGTATCCAAAAGAAAATCAGGTCAAACGTAGTTCAGAATTACAAGGAAAAATGAAAGGAATGAGGAAAGCTTTGGGCATAAGGTCTGAGAACAATAAAGCCAACTTTATTCATAAGAGTCTTGTCCTTATCACTTTCTCTGATGTGATTTACGCTTCCTTTTCAAGTGCCTAATGTACATCTTCGTAGGATCTCCTTGAACGATGAATGTATTCGCCATAGAAGGATTGCAATTGTTGTTTTGTGGTCCTTGTTGCACTATAATTTTTCCTTTTTCAATCATATTCTGAATCTTATTTCTCAATGCTGCACATTCTTTGGTGTCATGACCTTGAATATTTGAATGATAGGTACAATTTTTGGATAGATCAAAGTTTGAAGTAGAGTGCTTGGGAATCCATCCATTTATTGGTCTTAGAAGTCCTTTAGCCCATAATCTCTGTAAAATGTCGGTCAAAGTTTCCCTTAAGGGAGTGAAGACACGAGGTTTCCTCACCTTATGTTGAGATACCTGAGGGTTGGAAGGCTCAAGGATAGCATGAATTTGCTCAATATTCTGATTTCTTTGTTTTGGAGGTATATAGGTAGATGCATCTTCGTTCCTTTCATCTGATGAATCTTTCAGGACTTGAAAAGATTTTTGTGTATCAGCAATTCTTCCAGACTGAATGTCATATTCTAACTCTTTTCCAATTCGAATTAGACTGTCGAAACTTTGAATACCAGCAAAGAATAGGGTTTTGTAGTATATACCCTCAAGTGATCTGATGAGAGTTTGGACCAACTCCTCTTCATGCGGTAAGTGACGTATCTTGGAGGCTTCCATTCTCCATCGTATGACATATTCCTCAAAAGATTCATGACTTAATTTCTTCAATTTGAACAAATTTAACATTGTAGGGTCAACCTTGTTATTAAACTTGTATTGTTCCACAAAGTCTCGAGCCATGTCTTCCCATGCGAGCCATTTGTCGAAGTCTTGTTTGACGTACCAAGTGAAGGCTATTCCTGATAAGCTTTGAATAAATAACCTCATTAGGAGAGGTTCATTGTTTTCTAAGCCAACTAGCCTGCTGCAAAAATCTTTGAGATGTGCCATTGGATCCCCACGTCCGCCGAACATGTTGAATTTTGGAATTTTAAATCCCGACGGCAATTCAACTCCTGGGTGTAGACATAAATTTTTATATCTTAAGTCATGAGTAGGTATTGAGTTTAATCCTCCATTCACCTTTTTCTCCAAGTCATGCATTTTTCTCTGCAGTGCATCTAGCTTAGACTTCTCTATTTTGTCACCTATTCCCTCATATTGTGAAGAAACAAAGTTGAGGCGTGTTGGAGACCTTTGTTGAGAGAGGGTGTGAGTAGGAATAGGATGAGGAGAGATGGTCCAAAAGGTACTTTGTGTTGGATGAGAAGATGGGTGATTTTTTCGAAGGTTGAACATATTTGTCATGTTGCGGGTTCTTAGTCGAGCCAATTATCCAAATACGAGACAACCTTTAGTCAAAGAAGTAAATCAAACACAAAATTGAGTTATTATATAGTGAGCCAAAACTTATAATATCAAATGAATGACACAATAAACTCAAAGTGGGACAATTATAACAGTTAATAGAATAAGGTAAAATAATTGATTCAAGTTATACTTTGCCAATTTGAAGTTTAGAGTCGAAGAAAGATTTTAACTCCATTTTGACATAATGACTTGATTTAAAACATGATGATCACATTGACACATAAATATGCAATTTGTCTAAAGGGTGTTGGGGCCCTTTAGACAATTGGGTGGCTACTAGTAATATGGATTGACGCCAAGGGTCAAACCACCTAGGGTTTATGCAGCATGTATGACCTAACAAGGACTTCTAAGAGTTGTCTTGACGCGGACTTGAGAGGGATTCTATGCGAGAGGCTCGTGGTTTCGCGGTAGTAAAACTATCCGTTACGTCCACGCATATGCCGACTCTCTATAATGGGTATTTGAATAGAATTGGAGTAGTTGTGAGAGGTGCAAAGGCACAACATCACGAAAAATAAAGAAAAGAAGAGGGTCCCAATTGGGGAAAATATGAGCGGAATGCCAGTTATCAAAGCAACAAACACTTAGAATTTAAATTGGAAAGTGGTAACATATAAGCATTTTATAAAACAAGAAATAAATAAGCATAAATAAATAAAAGGAATTTAAACATATAAAGGTGTAAAAAAAAAAATAAATCACGCAAATAAGGAAAGAGGATATGGGATTAAATGTAGTAAACAAATAAGGAAAACGGAGAACATAAAACATGGTAATAAACAAATAAGAATAGGGAAAAAGGGTGGAACATGAAAAGAACATAACAAACAAGGCAACAAAATGATAGCTAAATATGATGAACACCTAGCAAATAATAAAAAATATAAAGTAAATCCCACATAAATAAGCATGAAACACGTAATGGTAAGAACCTAATATTCCCCAGCGGAGTCGCCATTCTGTCGCGCCTCATTTTCGCAGAAAACGGGTTTTGTGCACGACCTAACAACTCTTTTGGGATTTTGAGTTTTTGGAGTCGCCACCTAACGAATTAAGGCGCGTTAGGGCACCTATCTAACCTAATTAAGTCTAACTAAGGTCAACGAGCCAGAGATTAGGGTAAGGGTTCAAATTACCTCGAGGGGAAGGTGTTAGGCATCCCTCGAGGTCCACAAGTGTGGGTCCCGGCCGTATCTCATGCAATTTATGTGGGGGTTACGAGTAGCAATCAAGGTCATTTAATTTATTAATTTATTTAATCTTGCTAAGTGATAACAAATATAAAACAATTGATATTATTTTATTAATTTAAACATGCAAGGCTACATGATAGCAATAAATAAACAATCAAATTTTATTTTTTATTTAAGCATATGAGACTATGTTATAAAACGAATTTGGCAAAAATTAAGCAATTAGTATGTGCGAAAGTAAAGTTTGAAAATTGACAAGGTTTGAGTATGAAATTTTTATTAAAAAAATGTTTGTTTCTTTATAGGGATGATGCCACGATATTGTTGATCGCGCTCCTCCACCATAGAAACAATTTTGATTTGAGGTCGGTCTAAAAAATAGTTTATATTTTTGAAAAGTGATTTAAAAGATTTAGTTTGCATATAGGCACATAAACATTTACATATAAATGCACATAATTTCTTTTGAAATTCATGGGTAGGTGGTACTTCCGGGGACGCGTCGGGTTTAAAAAAATTGGAACTAGACCTCATAGTTCCTTTTGACTTTCCCACTAACGATAGATTAGGAGATAGTACTTGTAATTTATTTCAAAAATAATGTCATAATCAATCCAAAATTTCAAAAAGAAGATTGAATAATGACTTTTTTGGAAAATTATGTTGCAAGGTTTTGATATGAAATATTTTTTTAAAAAAAGCCAAGTAATTTGCATGAAATGATTCTAGCTTAGTATTTTTTTTTTATTTTTTTTTTTTAAAAAGTATTGCATCATGAATGCGGAAGACAAATAAGATTAATATTAATCAATTTTGGGGGAAGGACACAAATATGCACAAACAAATTTTATTTTTATGGATATGCTAAGAGTTTATTTACAATTCTATAGACATGATTTCTAGGTGTTTTTTAAAAAAAGAGTAACATATATATTTATGATTTTGTAAATGATATGAACAACTTAATACTTAGGCATAGTTTCTACGTGATAAGACAAATGAAAATTTATAACATATTTTTAACATCTAACAACCTACTAGATTATTAAGATTTGATTTTAACATTAAGAAATTAATGGAATCTAGTTATATATATATTTTTTTTAAGACTTATTAACAAGCATCAAACAATTGATTGGATTATAACACCTACAAATAATTCTAGGTGGTTAAAGACAAACCTATAGGCATGATTTCTAAAAATTTATAATTAACAAGTAAGCATATAATCCCCCTCCCCTAGACGACCCCCCAAATAAATTTATATATATGATCTTTAGAGTTACAATTGTTACAACATTCGAATAAATAAAATAGGAGAAAAATATATATACATTCAAATAAACAAATAAATCTTTCTTCAGTTAATCTTCAACTTGGACTTCAAATTTGAAACCTGTCAAAGTAATCAAATAACAGTTAAGCAAAAATAACAATTACCGGATTCTCAATGTATTGTTAAAGTAGCAAGAGACCAATGAGAGAAGAGAGAGTGATGAGAGAATTTTTGATTGAGAGTGAATGAGTGTGTGTTCTTGTATGTATGAGCAATGAGAGAATGAGAAAATTTAAGAATAATGTAGCATTTGTGGTAAGAAAGTAAGAATGAGTTAGAATATGTGAGTTCTTTTCAAAGATGTCAATGTGTCAATGAAAGGAGGGGAGGGAGTCCTATTTATATAGGAAATAAGGGGGAGCACAATAATGGAAATAAAATAAATCAAGGAGTTAATTAATACTATTTCCTTATTTTCAAAGAGAGCCAAAATCAGAAAATATTTAAAATATTCCATTACCAAAAAAAAAAAATTAACTAGTAAGAATGGAGTAAAAATACCTCCCCTTAAATAAAGAAGAGCCAAAATCAGATTCTTAAATTAATTTTTTTACCATATAAAAAAAAACAATTAAGAATCAATCAATTTTGCAAATAAGAAAAAAGAGATCAATTAATATTATTATTATTATTTTAACAAGCAGAGAGTAAGAAAAAAACAATTCTTTTACCTAAATTAACACAATTACTAAATGCAAATCCAATAAGAGATCTAATACATTAAACAAATAAGGAATTGATAGTTTACTAAATTTGAAGTGTCAGCAACCTGTCAAAACTTAGGCTAAGCAAAGACAAAATAAGAAGAAAAAAAAAAAACCAATAAAGGGAAAGAACTATTTAGGCAATCACAAATGATTTATTTCCTTAGCCAAAGGAGAACTAAATCAACCACTCTATTTAGGGTTAAGGAATACCCATTAATCATATAAACTATATTAAAGGGGTCATATAAACTATATTAAAAGGTAGACTATACTAAGGGAGAAGTAATAATAAATTTGATTAACCTCAATCAAGCAAAAAGAATGGAGAGCTAACGATTAAGTGTAAACAAGAAACCTCACAAGATTAATTACTGTAGGTCACATAGTCAAAACTTAAGTAAGACAAATTAAGCATACTCAATCAATTTAAATTCACTTATCATGATGGAGCCATTGACAATAAATAATCCACCAACATACAATATTCAATCAACACTAAAATATAAATCAGCAATTATACTTCAAACCATAAACACGTAAGTAAAAAGAAAACTAAAAATTTACATCAATCTAGGCAAGCAGGAAGGACAAATGACTGTATTCGATAAAGTATCGAAACATAACAAAATCTGATGATTTGAACTAACATTTCAATTTTAAGACTAAAATGAATTTTACATGTACTAAGCATGCATAGAACTTCCATATGAAGAAAAAAAAATCAAAGTCACATTGCAAATAAAAAGAAGAGTAAAATTTCTAAAAGATGCAATAATATGAAAAGAATGTACCCGGACGGATCTGTTAAAGATTCGTCATTTGAACAACTTGAAGCTTTCAAAAACTCCATCAGAGCTCGCCTTGTTTACTAGTTCGGAGCTGCTGGTCGGAAAAGGGAGGAGGAGCCACGGGAGAGGGAGGAAAACGAAAGGGAGAGAGTCACGCTGCCGGCGACGGTGGGCTGGTGGTCGTCGCTTGGTGGCTGCTGGTTCCTCGTGCTGCTGTTCTCGCCAACAAAATGGAGAGAACGAAGGGGAAGAGAAGGAGGAGGTTGGGCGACGGGAGAAAGGAGACAGAGAAGAAGGGTGGAGAAGAGGGAAGGGAGGAAGACGAGAGGGAGAGAGAGGGGCGGTAGAGGGACAGCTGCTGCTTCTGTCCGGCAGCCTCCCTCGCTGGAAAAATGGAGGAAAGGGAGAGAGGCGGCTGGCTGGTGAGGATGGAAGAGGAAGAAGAATTTTTAGGGATTAGGTTCTTTTAGGGTATTAGAAAATAGGAAGAATAAGAGATTAAATCTTGACCGTAGAATTAGTTTAGATGAGTGGTTAGAATTTAATCTAGGATTTAACTTAAAGGATGGATGGTTGAGATTAAAAGATGGAGTCTTGAAATCAAATTGGAATGGCTAAAATTCTAATGAAAGAGGGGCTATGATTGAAATAAAAGTTGAATTAGAGTGGCTAGAATAGAATAGGCTAAAATTTAAATAATTTTATGGAAAGTGTAGGAATTACTATTTAATTAAAATACTACATATATTAAAATATTTTTTTGTATAATTGAAAATCATCTAAATTTTAAAACATTTGAAATTCATTAATAATTTTAAAATATAACAATATTTACAAAAAAATTTATAAAGTACGATACTAAAATATATAATTTTTTGAGAAAAATCGACTAAAACTTCAAAACTTTTAAGTAAATTTTAAAATACGTATTTAATCGAATATAATCCTAAAAATGGTTAAAGGTCGGTCAAAATTGGGTGTCAACAGAGGCCTTAGTAAGTCAACTGAAATAGATTAGGAGTGTGTTTCGTACGAACTGGAAAATGTTTTCAATTTTCTCATGTTTGGTTGGGACAAAATATTGGAAAATGTTTTCCAAGTCAACTTATTTTCTTCAAAATTAAGGAAAATGACTTCTCTTCAAAAATTAAGGAAAACATTTTCCAAAACTCTCCTCCAATTTCAAGTTACCTTTTTTTTATTGGAAAAACATTAATTTGAAAAAAATATTTTCAATTTCAAAATTTTATTTTTCATTCGATCCCTGACAGCCCCACTCACCCACCACCGGCCAGCCCCCCAACCCACTCCCTCCCCAAAAAATTAATTTTGTTTTTCAAAATATTTTCAACTTCAAATTTTTATTTTTGAATTCATAACCCCCCCCCCCCGGCCAGCCCCCCACCCCCAACCCCCTAAAAAATTAATTTTGTTTTCTAAAAATACCATCAACTACAAATTTTTATTTTTTTCACTCATATCCCCTCCCCCCATCCACTATCCCCACCCCACCCCACAAAAAAAAATTATTTTTAAAAAATATTTTTAATTTCCTAAATTATTTTTTATTCTAGTAAAAATAAAAGATGTCTCTCGAAAACATTTTTCATTCATAAATTAAACACAAAATTATTTCCGGAAAATATTTTTCTAGTTACCAACCAAACATGAGAAAATAAGTCAAAAATCTACTTATTTTCTAGAAAAACATTTTCCTCTATACCAAACACACCCTAGAAGTGAATTATTTTGATTGTTTTTTAAATAATAATTCGGTCCCGTTGAAAATGGTGTCGTTGAGTCTATCCGATTGCGATATAGAAAGTTGTAAAAATATGATGTCTTCGATGTGATATTATGAAAGAAAAATATGAAAGAAAAACTAATAAGAATCTAACATTAGTATGTTTATAATTGGACCAGTTTAGGTAAATATTGAAACATTGGTTAAATTATGTAAAATAATTTTATAAGTTAGCACAAAAATATAATTATAAAAATTATTTAAATATATAACTAATTTTATTATTTTTAAAAAAAATTCTCTGTCATTTGAAATAAATTGTTTACATCCCTACTTTTTCGAAATAGGGCGAAACGTCGCGACAACTCGAAAATAATTAATTGATTTAATTTTTAACAAAGTTTTAAAAATAAACGAGTTTTAAAAGAGTCGCCACCTAATTTTAGGAAAAAAACTAGGAAACCACTTATGATCTACGAAACCAATTCGATTCTAGGTAAGGGGTTTAAATTATTCCGAAGGGAAGGGGTTAGGCACCCTTCGGAATCCACAATTGTGGTTCCCGACTGAATTCATTTTTTTTTTTCAAATTGAGGATGAATATAAAATAGACACATATAATAAACAAACAATATACACAATAAACAATAATTATCGGCCTAAAGTTTGCCTAACGTCAATATTCACAAAATAACGAATGAAATGCAATTCGAACTTTTCGAATAATTTCAAGGAGGAGCACCTCCGGGTACCTGTAAAGACACTTAGTAAAAGAGTTAGTGTCAAAATAATATAAATAAAAATAAATAACTCAAATAATAACTAAAATAAAAATCCGTCTTATTAACATGAGAGGCCTTGGAAATCGACGGTAATTTCTTCATCGGCCATTTCAACATATATAATATTAATATCTATAAAACTAATAATATAAGCATATATCACTACACTGTAATTAAATACACATAAACTACTTAAGCTTGCCAAACAAATAAAATAATAAAAATAACTACAAAAGTAGTCAAACATAAAAGCTAACAGTGAGAAATAGGGAAAAGACAAATTAAAACAATGAGAAATAATTGTGTCCACCGGAGATGTCACTAAGGGGTGCTCACTATTTTTTATATATTTTTTTTATTTTACCAAAGAAGGAATATAATAAACACATAATAAGCATCTTGAGCATAGATCTAAGAAATAAAAAAATATAAATTGATAGAATATAGCCGACACAATAGCCAACAAATAGAAACAAAGTATGTCATTTATGTTAACAAAAAATGGTTCAAACTTAATAATAAAAAAAACATACAAAAATATAAATAAAGCATAATAATACTTAACAATTTTAACAACTAAAATATATGGACTTAAACTAAAATTTTCCGTCTTTTAAAATGAGAAGGCCTCTAAACTAACAATAACAATGTATTAATAAAGGCAATCACAATTATTTGAAAACTAAAATAGTCATTAAAATTTACCCAAAACAAAATAATAAAAATAACAATAACTCATTGGCCACATTTAACAATTTTAGAATATATAGACTTGAATTAAAATTCCGTCTTTTAAAATGGGAAGGCCTCCAAAACCGACGGAGAGTTTTTTCATTGGCCACTTTAACTTATAAAAAAAGTCATTAAACTAATGCCAATCAATTTAAAGAAAATGCAATAACCAAATGATAACTGCTGGACATTAAATATTGCTTTTAGACCAACTAAAAAATAAATTAAGAATAAAGGCTAAATTAATAAAACAATCACACAAAGTCATAAAAGAAATGGAAAAAGTAACACACTAAATATAGCAAAGAAGAAAGATACAAGAACAACATAAGGGTGACAATATTAACGAAATGTTTGATGAAAAATAAGCCAAATAAGTTAGTGGTAATCAATTAGAAGAGAAAAGTAACGTTGATGATAATTGAAAGTAGAAAGCAACAAGACAAATTGTCAAACTCATAATACAGATAACTGACCATAATAATAATAATAATAATAATAATAATAATAATAATAATAATAAAATAAGAAACTTTAACAAACATAAATAAAGTCATAAAATCATAACAACACCACTAGCAATATAAAAATTAACAAAATAAAGTATATGAACAAAGAAGGAAGACACATAATTTAGACATAAAAAAAAATTTAATCACAACTAAGTACGATATATAACAAATCGCACCAAACAAAAAATAAAAAAAAAATAGATGAAACATTTGAAACAATATACGGTAAAAATGGAACAAAAGCAAGGTAGTCATGGTTAACAGAGACAAAATAAATTTACCTTTTCTCCAGCAAAAATCGGAGATGGAGCTCGCTGCTCAATTGTTGCTGGGAGAGGCAGCGAATTTCAGGTGGATCTGGTTGAATTCCGGCGTAGTTGTCATTGAGGAAGATGGAGAGGGTGAAGGAGATGTCGCCCACCATAGTTTTTGATGAAATACCTGCAAAATGGAGGAGAATCGTGAAAGGGGAAAGGGGAGAGGATCGGTGGTTGCTCTGTTTGAGCAGTTTGGTTGCTGGCTTCGCTGTTGCTGCTGGTTCTCGTCGGCATCGCTGCTGTCCGGAGTTGTTGGAAGCTGCTGGTTTCTTCTCTGCAGCTGGCTTCGTCCTCCTCGCTGCTGGATGGAGTTGTTGTTTGTTGTTTTCACAGGAAAAAGCCGGCGACTAGTGGCTGGATCTGCTGTTGCTGTCCCGTGGCTGCTGGCGGTTGTCTCCGGTTGCAGCGTTGGCCTCTCTCACAACAAACTGCTGGTCGGAATTGCGTGGCAGCTCGCTGGAGTGGAGAAGTGGAAGGGAAGAGCGAGGGGAGGTGGCGGCTAAGGGAGAGGAAGAGAAGATGAGAGGAGAAGAGGGAGGCGGCTGGGAGAGGGAAGAAGTAGGGTTTTTCCCTTCTTCTCTTTCTGAGAAATTAATTCCCCCCCCCCTTTTTTGACCTAAATAAAGATTCAAAATGGGCTTAAATGACGGGCTTAGCATTGTGGCCCAAAATTACGAAATTTTAAAAATGTTAGGCCAAAATTGGGTGTCAACAGCTGTCCCTTTCGTTGTGTATGATTGTTGAAAGAAATCGTGGACAACGAAAATTGACAAACCCAATTTTGACCGAACACATGACCTTCGTAGAGATATACGGTTGCATGTGGTGGAAGTCAATTCGAGACCTGTCTCCAAAAGGTTCTATGATGTGTTGCATCCTGTTTGAAGTAGTTTGCACCTGTTTTTTTTTTCTTTTCTTGGTTTTTGATTATTTTTTTTTTTAAGAAGAAGAAATTCGTCCTTTCGAATGCTCTTGACAACGACAGAGATAAAACTCGTCAGCTTAAAAATGCAATTTAAATGGGAGACAGTGTATTTCACCGTGTCGACACTTAATTTCTCTCCTCGACATTTAACGTTAGTTGACGTTGAGGGATAAATATTTCCTTTGAGATACACGATTCCTTTTTCTGGCAGTGCATGATTGCTTGCGGGGCATGAATATCTTCTTGCGATATGTAAACTTTTGCGATGAATCGAATCTAGTCGCGATGCATAAAATTTCGCGAGTGATGAAATCTTCTCGCGATGCAGGAATATTGACTCGCAATGCATGAAAATTAACTCTCGATGCATGAATTCCGCAAGGTATGAAATCTTCTTGCGATGCATACATTTCTGCGAGGTATGAAATCTTCTCGCGATGCATGAATTTTCTGCGAGGTATTAAATCTTCTCGCGATGCAGGAATATTGACTCGCAATGCATGAATATTAACTCTCGATGCATGAATTATCTGCGAGGTATGAAATCTTCTCGCGATGCAGGAATATTGACTCGCAATGCATGAATATTAACTCTCGATGCATGAATATTAACTCGCGATGCATGAATATTGACTCGCAATGCATAAATTAACTAGTGATGCATGAATTCCGCAAGGTATGAAATCTTCTTGCGATGCATACATTTCTGCGAGGTATGAAATCTTCTCGCGATGCATGAATTTTCTGCGAGGTATGAAATCTTCTCGCGATGCAGGAATATTGACTCGCAATGCATGGATATTAACTCTCGATGCATGAATATTGACTCGCGATGCATGAATATTGACTCTCGATGCATGAATATTGACTCGCGATGCATGAATATTGACTCGCGATGCATGAATTAACTAGTGATGCATGAATTCCGCAAGGTATGAAATCTTCTTGCGATGCATACATTTCTGCGAGGTATGAAATCTTCTCGCGATGCATGAATTTTCTGCGAGGTATGAAATCTTCTCGCGATGCAGGAATATTGACTCGCAATGCATGGATATTAACTCTCGATGCATGAATATTGACTCGCGATGCATGAATATTGACTCTCGATGCATGAATATTGACTCGCGATGCATGAATATTGACTCGCGATGCATGAATTAACTAGTGATGCATGAATTCCGCAAGGTATGAAATCTTCTTGCGATGCATACATTTCTGCGAGGTATGAAATCTTCTCGCGATGCATGAATTTTCTGCGAGGTATTAAATCTTCTCGCGATGCAGGAATATTGACTCGCAATGCAT